>OVBX01004295.1:0-14898 GCA_900406325.1 Erucastrum elatum
AAAAAAGAGAGAAAAATCTATTATATATATATATATATATATATATATATATATATATATATATTCACTATTTGTATATTCACGTGATAATAAGAAAAATGAATGTAACTTAAAACCATCCAAATATTTTCGCATAACTTAATTAAGAATAAATAGTTCAAACACAACAAGAAAACACCAGGATTCTGACGACAATTCTCGTCGGTATGTCCTCGGAATAACAGTATTCCGAAAAAATACCGACGAAAATGGTCGTCGGAAATATATCCTCGGAAACTCAACTTTCTTCGAAAAAATCCGAGGGAATACCCGAAGACTTGAGTTTCTGAGGAATTTCGAAAGAACAGTTTCCTAAGACTAGTTCGTTGGTATTTCCGCGGAGTTTTCCGACGATATTAAAATAATTTAAAAATAGTTTTAGTAAATATAAATTGAAATATTTAAAATTAGTTTTAATAAATAAAAATTTTAAAATTTCAAAAAACAGTTTTTTATCACAAAAAGGTTTTATAAATATAAAAAAACTTTTAAAATATAGAATATAGTTTAATAATTACAAATTTAATAATTATAAAAATATTTGTTAATCACAAAAAGATTTTATAAATATATAAAAATTTTTAATAAATAGATTATATTTTAATAATTGCAAATTTAATAATTACAAAAATAGTTTGAAATCACAAAATTGTTTTAAAAATATAAAAAACCTTTTAATAAATAGAATATGGCTTAATAATTACAAATTTAATAATTAAAAAAATATATTTTAATCACAAAAAGGTTTTATAAATATATAAAAAAATTTAATAAATAGATTATAGTTAAATAATTACAAATTTAATAATTTCAAAAAATAGTTTTAATCACAAAAAGGTTTTCTAAATATTAAATAAATTAATAAATAGAATATAGTTTAATAATTAGAAATTTAATAATTACAAAAATAGTTTCTAATCACAAAAAAAAGTTTTGTAAATATAAAAAACCCTTTAATAAATAAAATATAGTTTAATAATGACAAATTTAATAATTACAAAAATATTTTTTAATCACAAAAAGGTTTTAAAAAGTATAAAAAACTTAATAAATAAAATATCGTTTAATAATTATAAATAAATAACTACAAAAATAGTTTTTAATCACAAAAATGGTTTCATAAATATTAAATTTTTTTAATAAATATAGAAAGATTTTTTAATTCAAAAATAGATTTTATATACAAAAAACGTTTTCATAATTATTAATTCGATTTTAAAAAACACAAAATTAATAAAAACTTTAAAAAAATTTATAAACCAACTCAATACAACAAATAATCACAATCCTAACAAAAAAACCACAATCAAACTCCCATTACACAATCCTAACAATCACCCTAACAAAAATCTATCAAAAACTTCTAAAATCATCAAAACTACTTAAAAACCTAACAAATAGAACCTAAGAGAGTGGGATAGAGTCCTTACATGATTTGTGAATGAAATTGAGGAGAAATAGAGAGGATTAGCCGGAAATCATCACGAGAGGAGAGGGAGATCGGCAGAATTCGCAAGGAGGAGAATAGAGAAATGGGGAAGAAGAACTGTCTCAGGTTTATAAAACCGAAACGTTCGACGGAAAATATCCGTCGGAATTTCCTCGAAAATAATTAATTTAATTTTTGCGAAATATTTGGTGGCTTCGCTTGCCCGGGTAAATGAAAATGTTCCGAGGAAATTCCGAGAAAAACATGTTTGGGATTTCAAAACATCATTTTTTGCCCTATATAATTTCTTATACAAATGTAATGCATACCATTGAGGATTCTTTGTATAGATGATCGTAAACCATGAAATAACAAAATTCCAAAATGAATTGTAAGTATTCTCTTTACCGTTCATTAAAGTGTATAAGTGTTTCTCTTATGTTGTGGGGATTTCGTTCATACAATCGAAAAAGTGTTTATTATAAGGTAACACACCAATTTTTGACTTCATTATCAGTTTAAGATACTTAATAAGGCTTATATAAATGTCATTCCAACCGCAAAACATTGTATTCGGTTAAAAAACTATACTTCCTCGGATTTTCTTCGGAATATTCCGAGGAAATTCCGAAGAATACAAAACCTATAATCAAAACTTGTTTTTCCTCATAATTTCCTCGGAATATTCCGAGGCTTTTCCGAGGAACACAAACCCTATAATCAAATCTATAAATCCTTTTCCGAAGAATATGTTTTCCTCGGTATTTCATCAGAAAATACCGACGGATAGTGAGTTCTTCGGAATTTCCTTGGAAATTTTTCGGAATATTCTGAGGAATTCATTTTCCGTCGGAACATCCATCAGAATTACGTTGTTTTCTTGTAGTGAAATACTCCACCGGAAAATTTACCTTCGACAAAAATATATATATATATATATATATATATCAGTTTGTAGTTCCATCTACTCGTGTAGAACATATGAATAAACAAAGCAAATATTATCCTACTTAGGGTTCGACTGGTTCAAAAACAGCGGTTGCAATTGCGGATGCGGGAGTTTGTGGATGCAAAGTTTGCAGATGAGGGTAGTTGTGATTTCAAGCGTTATTAAGCATGTTGTATGACTGGCACAACATTTTAAAATTGCTGAGTTTGCAGGATATTTTTGACTTATTGATTATAAAATATTGAAGCAATTTAATAATAAATTATCAGTATTAACATATAATAACATTATAAAAAATAATATTACTGAAATAAAATATGATAATTCTTAATATAATATGATTAATAAAAATATTATGTTTACTTTTTAATTAGTTGAAAAATATAATTTCAATAAATTTATTTTAAGGATTTATATTAAAACTTTTAAAAGAATAGTTGATTTCGTTTTATATATGTGTATATTTTTATATATGCATGTATATTAATTTTAAAATTTTAATGAATAGTTACTTTAAAGTTTTTATAAAACAAATTATGATACTGTTTATGAATTTAAATTTATATAAAAATATTTATATATTTATATATTTTTAGTTATAATACTACCATTTTATTTGTTTTTTTAAATTGAAAATAATTTTATATTTATTTTCTATCTGCAACCGGCAGCAACCATAAACAGTCACTGAATAAAGTTTTTTATTTTAAAAAGTTCAGCGAATAAATTGATTTATAACGATTTGCATGATTGTTTTAAAATGCTGTCAACCGTCAATAACCGAAAAAAAAATATTTTTGCAAGTAGTAGAGAAACCAGTTATCTCCGTATAGCTGTTGAGACTTCCCTTTTTTTCTCAAAAGAAAAAAGATATGAATAAACAAACACGACCTAAGATGCATAGTCACGTCAACCATTGAAATGTCAACTTCGTTCTTTGACATTGTGCATCTTTTGCGGACCCGACAATCATCCACTCATTGTTTGTTTTCTATTGTCCTGAGGAGTGAGGAGGTATTGAATCGAGACAAAATACGCGTATTTGAATATTTTTATCCAAGATGTAAAAAAAAAGAGAATATTCTTATCCAAAAAAAACTTTAGTAATAAACAGCATATCTAGTTAAACGCTATTTTCTTGAACTTTATTTTAACGCTTATTAGTTATTACCCATTAGTTTTTAAATTCCGCACCAAACATTAATTTTTAATTCATAATTAATTAAAACATGTAAACATCATCATTTATTTTAATAAATAATACTAATTAAACTTATTATTTTTAATTTAGTTTTTAGTAAATTTCATCCATTTTTATATTTCCAACATAGAACTTTTTTTAAGTAACACATTTCATTATTTTCATAAATTTTAAAATAATTAGTTAAAATTAAAAATAGATTTAGATAAATACATAAACTATAGTCAATTTTACAGAAAATATAGTTGGATATTAATTAAATTCAGTTTCAAAATCTTAAGTAAGTAAGCTAGAGTTTTTTTATTATAAATTTTTATAATATTTTTTAATAAACTATATACATGTAATATATTTTAGTTAGATAAAAATCTCAACTAATTTAAATGATACTTTTCTTTTGCATTTAAAAAGTATAACAATCTTTAGAACAAATAAGTTTCCTAAAATATATCTATTAAAAACATATTTATATTTCATAATTTTCTTAAATATGATCCTAATTGCATAAATATTAAATTAACTTTATATTTCTCAACCTGAATATTAAAACCAAACTATGAATTTATTATTACTGTAGAATTTACCAAACAATATATTATTTCATCAGTTTATTTTTTCAAAACCATATTTTTCGCATAATGCATCAATTGCAGTTACATAGTAATACACTTTCTCTTTTAATTGAGTTACTTCCTGATAAGAATCATCTTGTGCAAATCATCTTATCCCTTATATGATATGAAAAATAGATATTTTTAACTAGAATGGCTCCACATATCCTTAATATTTGGTTTAGTACTAATTATAAATTAGGAGAGTTTTTTTTTGTCAGCAAAAAAAAAAGGATTAGGAGAGTTTGCTAGTCGTGATCTTAACATGGTTAGAATTGGTCAAAGAAAAAATTGAAAAAGACCAAAACATATTTCTTGAAAGGCCTTTTTATGTCAACTGACTCAACTCCCACCACTCGACCAAAACCAGAAACCAATTTTGATCTTCAAATCATTCATACATGGCTGCCTCCTCCACTGTCAGCAGCGTACCTAAGCACCAAGTTTTCCTTAATTTCCGTGGGGAGCTTCGTTATCAGTTCATCAGCCATCTAGCTAAGGCCTTGACAGATAAAAATATCCAGATCTTCATTGATGAGGGTGCGGAGAAAGGCCAACATCTAAGTAATCTTTTCAAGGAGATCGAAAATTCGAGAATCGCGCTGGCTGTCTTTTCCAAATTGTACACAGAGTCAAATTGGTGCTTAGACGAGCTAGAAAGAATAAAAGAACGCACGAAAGACGGCAAGCTCAAGACCATTCCCATCTTCTACAACGTGAGCCCTGGAACCGTTAGGCATCAGGCGGGAGAATTTGGCGATGCCCTCAGGAGAAAAGAAAAGAGAGGTGTTACTGATGACAAGATGAAAAATTGGAAAGAGGCTCTGGCGTATGTTAGCGACCTGTTGGGCTTCGAATTTGACGGAAAAAGGTACAAACTGTTTTTGTTTCTTTTTTGGTAAAACAATGTGGCATATTTAGTATTTATATTTTTGTTTATAAAAATAATATTATATTTAAAATATATTTTTGTTAGATATATATATATTAGTAACTGTACTATGTAAATGCTCATTTTAAATTTCTTATGTATATTTAAAATATTTTTGTATTTTTATATACTTATTCCAACAATCCGAAACACGAACACTATAAGAAAACCAAATAATGATAGTCTAGTGGTAATTATTTTAGAGTTTGATGTGTAACCATATCAGTTATGAATTTGACATTTTCTAAAAAAATTATTATTTGGCTAATCTGGATTTAGGATTCAGTTTAGGTGGTTTATACGGTAGACCGTATCGGTTTACCTCTGATATTAGTCAAAAAAATATTTCAAACTCAAATCATACAGTATGGTATGTTTTCCGGATAATCCATTCTGTAACACACGTAGGTTTCTCTCCGGATCGATAGGGTTTATAAAAAATGCACTAAAAGGACAAAACAGTTCTAAACTTTTTATTTTATTTTGACAGATAGAATTCAACAATCGATGACAGAAAAAAAGAGTCCAGTAGTTTTTTGATAAAGGAAATGGTCCAATAGTTTTATAAATATTGGTAACGTCAACAACCATTACAAGACTAAATTAATTTATCATCACACCAAATAAATTTATTAATCGACAATAAGTATGCCATGGCGTTACCTAAAACAAATGTACTATCGTTGACTTAGAAATTCTGCGACACTTAAAAATCTCTACCACATTAAAATAAAATTTATAGTATAGTGTTCAATATATATTGTTTTTTTTTTGAGAAAAAAAAATTGATCATTGTTATTGTTAAATATATATTTTTGATCTATTAAACTTCAGTGAATATACTTTAATTAGCATGGTAGACTTATTTGTTGTTCCATTTATTTTGTTTTAAATTATAATATACTAGTAATATTTTCGCAAATTTCAAATATATAAAAAGTAAAATAAGTATAAAAAATGTTTCCAGTAATTATAAAAGGTTGTTATCCTTCTAGTAAATAATATCATTTGGAAGGGAAAGAGAAAGGTAAGGCGTAGTTGAAATAGAACAAATAACAATGATAATTTTTTTTTTCAAAAAAAGAAATAATGATTATTCAATCACTTAATTGTATAGTTGATTTTTCATGGCATTTTCTTTTTTACAGATTAAATCAATAAGTTGTGAATGGCAAATAAATATAAATTTTGTTATTGCCAATTTGTCATATTTCTCAAACTATTGCAGCAACGAGAACACGTTCATCAATAAAATAGTCAACGAGGTTTTGCAAGCGCTGGACAAAATTTCGTTAGAAGAAAGCACACATGGAACATGCGTGGAACATGCACAAAACACCGGAGGAGAAGAACAAGAGGAAGAGGAGGAGGAGGAGGAGGCAGGTGATCAGATCTGTGGGCTGAAACAACGCCTAGAGGAACTGTCGGAAACAGTAGACGTTCATCGTGTGGATACTCGTATTGTCCAAGTCGTTGGGATGCCAGGCATCGGTAAAACCACTCTCCTGAAAGCGTTCTACAATGAGTGGCACAGCAGGTTCTTCAGACGCGTCTTACTCCAAAATATAAGCGGCATTGTAAAGCAGTGGGGATTGGAACGCTTGCCCGTGATGCTCCTCAGGGAATTGCTTGGTAATGACGACATAGACGATGATGGGACATACGAAGACTACAAGGAAAAACTATGTGACGAAAAATTGTTCATTGTTCTTGATGGGACAAGTGACGAGACTCATATACAAGTTCTTCTCGAGGGTCTTGGTGAATGGATCAAGAAAGGTAGCAAGATTGTGATTGCAACACGCGCGGTGTCTCGTGATCTGGTGCCTGAGGATTCCATGATCCGTCGTACTTATTTCGTACCGCTCTTGTGCTACCGAGATGGGTTAGAACACTTTACTCGCTATGCATTTGATCACCGAAACAAACACGACAGGGAAGCGTTCACGAAGGTGTCCAAAGAGGTTGTGCGTTACGCGAGAGGCCACCCACAAGTTCTCAAGATACTGGGTGAAGAGCTTCGTGGCAAACTCTTGCCTTATTGGAAAGAGAAACTAGATTCACTTCCGCAAAAGCTCAGCCCTAGTATTCGTGACCGTGTCTTGCAAGTAACTTATGATGAACTAAGTCAAGAGCAGAAGGATGCGTTTCTTGACATAGCTTTTTTCAGATCCCATGATTTGGTTTATGTAAAGAGCTTGCTGGATTCATCTGGGACAATAGATGCTCTCAAGGACAAGTTCATGATTTATATCTCTGACAGCCGAGTGGAGATGCATGATCTTTTGTATACGTTTGCCATGGAACTTGGTTCAGAAGCTTATGCTAAGGATGGAAGAGGGAGACACCGGATATGGCACCGTCAGAACAAAAATAACGGTGACATGCTCGATAAGCTGCGGAAAAGACAAGTGAGACTACACATTCATTCTAGTTTCAGAGCTTTCATTTCTTGTTCATTCTCTTTTAATTTGCTGACTTTCTGGTGTTTATAGGGAGGTGGCACCAGCGTCAGAAGCTTTTTTCTCGACTTGTATGACATGAAGAACCATGTGACCTTAGGAAGGGATCACCTCAAGAAGATGAGACATCTGAGGTATCTCAAGTTCTACAGTTCTCATTGTCCTCAGGAGTGTGAGCCTAAGGAAAACATACACATCCCTGATGGACTTGATCTTCCACTGGAAGAGGTACGATGTTTGCATTGGCTGAATTTTCCAGAAGATGAACTTCCACAAGGTTTCAAACCCAAGAATCTCGTAGACCTTAAGCTCCCTTACAGCAAGATTAAACAGATTTGGAAAGAAGAGAAGGTTAGTATCTGGATAAATAACTTGATTTTTTTTGGCTCAGTTGGCTAGATGGATTATACTAACTTAGTGTATGGATCCCTTTCTCATAACAGGATGTACCAAAACTAAAGTGGTGCGATCTTAATCACTCACGTCAGCTGGATAACTTGTCAGGGATATCAAAGGCTCACAATCTTGAAAGGCTGAACCTTGAAGGCTGCACAGAACTGAAAACGTTACCTCTGAAAATGCAAAACATGGAAAGTCTTGTTTACCTGAATTTGAAAGGGTGCACGGCGCTCGAATCCCTTCCCGATATCGATTTAAAATCTCTCAAGACACTCATCCTTACCAAGTGCTCAAGTCTGAAGAAGTTTGTGGTGATTTCAAAAACTCTCTATGCTCTATATTTGGATGGAAGTGCAATAAAGAAACTTCCTACAGACATGACGAAGCTAGCACGACTCGTTAAATTAAGCATGAAAGACTGCAAGAAGCTGGTTAAGCTTCCGGAAGGATTTGACAAGATGAAAGATCTTCAAGAACTAGTATGTTCTGGTTGTTCGAAGCTAAGTAGCCTCCCAGATGAGATGAAGAACATGAAATTCTTGCAGATTCTGATGCTTGATGGGACAGCAATAGAGGAGATTCCCAAGATAACCTCACTTCAGCGTTTATGCCTAAGCGGAAATGATAAAATCAGTTTTCTTCCGGGTTACATCAGTCTGCTATCTCAGTTGAAGTGGCTGGACTTGAAGTACTGTGAGAATCTTGTGTCTATCCCAGAGCTTCCACCAAATCTTCAATGCTTAGATGCACACGGATGCGAGTCACTAAGAAAAGTTGCAACTCCACTGGCTACTCATTTGCCATCGGAGCAGATTCACTCCTCATTCATTTTCACCAACTGCAACAAATTGGACCGAACCGCAAAGGACGGAATCACAACCTACGCTCAGAGGAAATGCCAGTTGCTATCAGATGCACTAAAACGCTGCAATGAGGTATCCTCTCATTCATTTCTTGCTTCGCAAGTAACATTGTGACTATTAACTTTTGTTATAAACTTTTGCAGGGTTTTGTTCCAGAGGCTTTGTTCAGCACTTGCTTTCCAGGTTGCGAAGTACCTTCATGGTTTTGCCATGAAGCAGTTGGATCTGAATTAAACCTCAAACTTTCCCCACATTGGAATGAAAATAGGTTTGTCGGGATAGCTTTATGTGTAGTTATCTCTTTTCCAAACGGCCAAGAAGGAATCAACTCTTTTTCCGTAACGTGCAAGTTTAAGCTGGAAAGTAAAGATGGGTCACGGATCTCCTTCGATCGCCTCGTTGGAAGTTGGAACAGACATGGGAAGAAGTCAGACAAGATGGCAGATGGCAAGAAACGATACAAGATGTCATCAGATCACGTCTTCATTTGCTATACCAGATGCTCAAATAACATCAAATGTCTTGAAGAACAGTGCTCAGGTGCATGTATTCCAACTACAACTTCCATTGAATTTGGTGTCACAGATGAGAAAGCGAGAGTCGAAGTTCTCAAATGCGGCTTAAGATTGGTGTATGCATCTGATGAACCCCTAAGGAAAAACTCAGATGTGACTGACAACAAGGATGCAGAGTCTTACACATCTTGTGAAGAAATCGAGTTTCAAGATTCAACTCCAATAAGGAATGGCGGTTACAGCAGTATAGGAAGTGGAAGTTTATCTTCTGATCGAGAGGGTTCATGTGGATCTAATGAATCAACCTTACAAAGAATTCCAATTGCGAGATGACACCCAAATGCGAATCAATCTGTAGTTGGGTATCTTTGGAATTGGGCACAACTGATCATGTTTTCACTCTGTTATGTCGTGAAAATTTTCCACAAAGAAATAGATGTTCGATAAGTAAGAATTATTTTAAATCAAATCATCAAAGTCTTGATTCACAGTCCTAAGACTGAAAAGGCTAAGGCCGAATTCCCTCCAGTTGCATGGAGTTTTTTTCTTCAAACGTTTGGTATGCTTTAAATGCTCCTTCCAAATCCTTTTCTGAATTTCTGATAGTGCTATATAGGCATTTTGTTCTCCTACTTTATTCAACCATTTTTTTTCTATTTTACGATATTTGTGGCCAAATGTTGGAGCTCATGAGATAAAAAAAAATCACATTTCTTACATCTCAAGGTCGCATAGTTGAAAGTAGAAACACTAGCTTGGGTATCTTTGGAATTGGACACATCTGATCGGCAAGTGAAAATATCAGAAACATAAACTAGTAATGATAGGCAAGTGTTCTTTGTTAAAAAAAGATAGTAGAGAGTTATAGAATATGTGTATCAAAAGTCAGATGATGACATGAAATTAAGGATTGATCTTAATTTCTATGAAATGTCGTTTTATGGTTATGACTTTTATCATTAACTTTTGTTATATATGAGTTCATGATTAGGATTTTAAAAGCATTAACATTTGTTCATTTGGTTGGCTATTTATCTGGTGAAAATCTAACTAGCCTGGGTTTAAGTTTTTGTATGAAACTGATGTGGTTAGATATATAAGAGTATCTTGATTTTAAAACTATCTAGAATAAATTATGAAATTGTATTCCAGAATGTGAAGAAGTCAAGAGTCTTGTAAACAAGTCATTCAAGCTTTAAAGTTTATTGAGTTTGGTACAGTTGTATTAGTTGTTAGGATTGATTCTTTTTCACTAATTGTTGAAACTTATATTATATGATTAATAATTCATATGTATAGGCTGGCAAAAGAGTTTTATTTTATTACTTTAAGGATAGTTTATTTTAGTTCCAAAAAAAAGGATAGTTTATTTTAAACTTTGTCTAATTGACTTCTCCCTGTATTCTTCATGGTTTCAACTTCCAAAATAACTTGAATTTTTAGCTTTCTTATGTGTTTCCACTTCTAATCTGGCTTACAACTGAGTTTCAAGATTCAACTCCAATAAGGAATGGTGGTTACAGCAGATATTAAGATGGGTAACGAGAGAATATTATAACCAAAGCCGGTTCTAAAATTTTAAGACCATAAATACTATAAGTCCAATATCTTTCTTACAGTTTGAAAGCATAACCTTTTTTTATATAATCTCTTTAAAATAAAGATGTGTAAACAAATATTAACAAAATGAAAGAATAATATTAGGGACAAACAAGCGAAATCGATTGCACAAGAAAAACACATAAGAAAACTTAGATTGGCTTCCTTTTCATGTAAACTAGATTGAATTCCTCTATGAATCGTTTTGAAACTTTAAAATAATCACTTATGATTTTATTGATGATAATTGATTCATATTCTCTGCAAATTGATCAAGTTGTTTTCATGTGGTATTGAATTTATTTTGATCTCGCAATTGAAAGATGTGTATACCAAGCGTCATGCTATCCACCCTTCAACTATTCGGTTAGCTAACCATGGTGGTGGAAGTATCCTAGTTTTAGGTAATTAATAGATGAGAAATGGAAAGAGGCGCACCAAGGAAGGAGAAATGCGCCTGGACAGAGGAGAGAAGAACCTGGTCTTCAGAGAGTGGTCAAACTCTACAATCACCGTCTGCCACAGCCGGATCAAGCTCGAGCTTGTTCCCGGTAACCCACTCGGCCAAGTCACTGAAGGTCAGCTCCCCTCCTCCAGATCCCAACGCGTTGACGTAGCCATGCAAGAAGAGAGCTTCAGCAGCAATGGGTCCGGTGGAGACAAAGCAGACAATGTCGTTGCTAAGGAACCTTGCCAAACAACTCCCACCGTCAACTGCACCAGGAAGACCAGCGATCAAGCACATCTTGTTGAGGGAGAGTGCGATGACGTCGGGCCTGTTTCCGTGAGAGGAGATTCCCACCTGAAAATTGATCAAACAATCATCAAAGATGAAGTGTGCTACAAGAAACACAAATTGTATTTTCAGTATGTTCAATCATGGTTACAATAATAAATTTAATCAAACAAATTCAATAGGACATGATGCTCTAACAAAAATTTAATCAATATGTTGAATATATGTCCAAAGATGTTTGAATTTGAATGTTATTAATGAATACATATCGATAATACATCAATATTGATAGTTCGTCATATGAATACATCAATATGTATTAAGCTAATCAAAGATGTTCAACGACGTAGGAGCATCATGATTGGATGTGTGATTAATGAATACCTAAATGAATTTTTGTTACTATGTTGAGCATGATTAAATTTATTATTATAACCATGATCGAACCATACTAAAATTGCAATGTTACTTAATCAAACAAATTTTGTTACTATGATAAACTGGCCGTTGGGTCCATGTCAGTAATATGTTGAGGAACCAAGATAACCAGGGGCGGATGCAGAAATCATTTTAGATCGGGGCACAATACAAAAATTTCCCAAAATCATATACAACCGGGGGCACTTTACCCTTCTAATGACTAAAACAAAGAACAAATTATCAAATTTTGTTAAACTATATATGAAAAATCAGAAAACAGTAGGGGGCACGTGACCCCATACCGTAAAGCCCGTCTCTAGTTGTCCCTTGTACCCTCAACCTCATGTTGCGGACTATATGCGTTTTGACCATATTCATATGAAAAGGATGCAACACCAAAGTCTTCCTTGACCCATAGGCCCACCACACCGTCTTTTATAAGATCAGAATGGTCTAAAATAGCTAGTCTTCCATCGTATTCTATAATCTCAGTAAATTAATAGCGACACAGAAAGGCATCTTCAGCATATTGGAGCACGCTGATTTCTTCAGAACTGATATCGAATCTCACAAACACAGGAGAAAGCAAATCAGGAACAAAACCTAGGTAATACATTCGCCCATTAATTGTCAGTCCTTGTGTGAAAGGACTATGTTGTGGACTTGGACATGGAATCTTTCTCCACCGACTAGATACACCTCCTCCTAGTGTGAAGACCAAATGCTCTAGCAGTATATATCCTTCGAACTTTTAGTGTTGAAACTATGCAAACAACTTTATATTGATCATGAACAGGCTCGTGTCCGATACTGTATATGATCTTCCTAGACTTCTGATCTTCATCTTCAGCTATGATATGTTGGATTCGTCTATGTCAGGCAGGACGACAAGTTTCCTAGTGAAAAATTGTGCACCATTTGTAAAGCACATCAAACCGCGATAAACATGGGACACCGAGTAGACTTTCATCGCTGGGATTGTCAAATCTTGGTCAGTTACAAAGGAACCGTCAAAATCAGGAGAAGAATTAGGAACTTCCTTATTCAGAAAAAACTTCCTTTTTCTTTCTGAATTAGGAACTTAGCATTAAAATGTATTTTGCTTTGCAAAGAGTAAAATACTCACAGATGTCAATTACTTGATCCACAAGAATGAACATAACTTGAGTTTTAACAAAAGAAATATTCTTCTCAAGAAACCAAGAGGTGATTTTACCAATAAAATAAGAATTAAAAAGTTAACGCGATAATGGTTTTGCAGCCTCCAAATAGAACAAATGACAATAGACTTCTGATATTTAGTTTAAATATTATTATTCTCTCTTAAGACAATAAGGGATTTGCTTATGCAATTATACTCCATTCCTTGGTTTCAATTTATTATTGTTAGAATCACGGGAATTAATCATTATTTTACATTGGTTTCAATTAATCATTGTTAGGCACTTAGGCCTAAGAAGCTGGTAATGAAACAGAGAGACAAGACCGTGCGATCTTGGCCTGTTTGTCTTATATCGTTCTTACGCTCCTTATATCTCATCTTCTTCAATCTTCTATCTTTAACAGAGCTTTTCTCTGGATGCAGACATGTCAGGTATGTCCTCAGAACAAGATGGAAAATACCTACTACCTTTCTCAACTGCGTTATGAGAGAACAGTCTCGAATCAGTCAGCTAGTGAATATGAACTGAAGAGTAAAAAGTCTTTTACTAAACCCTAAACCCACCACCCGCTAAGAACCGTTGGATCAGAGCTAGCCGAGACCTTTCTTGCTCTGAGTATTCCATTTCACTTGGCATTGAGCTGAATCTGTCCCGAGGCCATTGCTCAAGTTCTTGGATTGTGTTTTCTTGATCTTCTTCTTCTTCTTCATCATCCCAAACAGCACAAGTGCAACTCTGTTGTGTTGTTCTTCTCTGTACTCTGCTCCACAACAGGAGCAAAACTCATGTCCACACCTGCAACAAGTAAACACAAAAGAGAGCTTTACAACATTGATTTGAGAAAAGTTCTATGGATGTAATGTCTTACCGGCGAGTCATGTGGTTGCAGCCTTGAGCAAGCTCAATCATTACACGGCACTGCTGACACCGTCTCCACCTCTTATACCTAGCCAATCGATGCATTGTTATATCATCTGGATATCTTTCATCAACCGGAAGAATCTGAAACTCTTCACAGCTCATAGAATCATGCCACGGAACACCACAGTCCACACACACGAACCTCTCACAGAGTGGACACTTCACACAAGAGCTATGCTCTGACTGACTACATGAGCTTGCGCTTGCCCTTCCTGGTGAAAGACACTCAGGAGGGTCTAACAGAAAAGAACAGTTGGGATAAGGGCAGTAGATCTTCCCACTGTTGGTACCACGCATGCTTGCTTCCTCGAATGATCTGAAAGATGAGACAGGAAGAAACGGTTTGCACTCTGCTGAGGAGAGATGATGCCTTGCATTGCAATTTTCTTTTTTTTTGGATATAAATGAATGATTCACTTTAGAATATAACATCTATAAATTAATACTTGATATTATATTTATAATATACTGTTATAAATTATTGAAGCATAAATACTAACCGAAAGTTACGTGAGAAAATAAATTTATCTATGCTACTAAGAAAATTGGTTTTGCTATTGTAACTCATGCTACTAAAGAATTTAAACCAAAGAAAAGATCTATACAACATGATTATTGAAGCAGGAATCCTAATCGAAAGTTATGTGGGAAAATATATTT
>OVBX01004297.1:1750-14895 GCA_900406325.1 Erucastrum elatum
TGCTTATAAATACAAAGACGATTCTCTCTCGCCAGTTTGGTAGGAACGAGACTAAAAGAGGAAACCATGTCCAGAAAACAAGAATCCCACCTATGTTCAAAGCCCGATCAGGAACGTGACGTCTCGAGAATAACAAAAGGAATGTTTGGATGAAGAGATTGATCCTCCCCACACACATCACCGGATAAAACGACCAGTGTTGGTAGCTGATAAAGAACCGAGCTAATGGATCGAACGTTAGCTTCCTACCGTAGAAACGTGACGTCATCGACTTAAAGAACTTGGAGGAGACGGCGAAGACAGGGATGTGCTGGAGATCAGGATCGTGGTCAAGGCTGTTACAAGAGATGTGATGAGCGTTATGCGTCCACTTCCACCACGCGATCGAGATTCCGGTGATGCAGTTTCCAGACAAAAGCTGGACGAGTTTATTACACGGTTTCGTGGAAGTCACGTTGTAATGACCAGAGTCATGTCCGACGTAAGCGCTCTGTATCCAGAGGAGGCCCAGCAAGAAGGCGGATATTAAATGGGCCCATACGCTCGTGCATGCAACGACGCCGTAAAAAACCGCCGCGAGCATCGCAGCGACGCACGTGAGCGTGTAAAGAGTCACGTGACCTTTTTTCTCGAAGAGTCCGCGTTTTGAGAACTCCGAGGCTAAGCGACGGTAGTCACGTGAGACTTCTGAAACGTGGAAGTCTTTCACGTGGTAGCCGTTGTGGAGATTCTCGAGGTGGTGCCATGCGGTTCCGGGGTGGTAAGCGATGAACGCGTCGGTGACGTCTTGGCCGGCGAGGTTAAGGATCGCCGCTTCGCCTCCGGGGTGGGATTTGACCCAGTGGGAGACGTCGTAGACTTTGCCTTGGATTGAGATCCATAAATCTCCGGGCTGGTTGTGTTTTTTAAGATCGTCGGTTGTGATGTATCTCTTCTTTGACTGTTCCACCATTGTTGAAACAGAGATGGTTTAAATCAAAATCTAGAAATTAGCAGAACCCAAGTTGAGAAAGGTTAAGAAAAACCTTTCTCTCTCTCTCTCTATGGATTTTGTAATTCACAGATTCTGAATAGAGATGTCCTTTGTGATTTTTTCTTTATATATTTGGTTAGGAATCTATTAATTCGAATCTTTGACACTACATGTTTTGGGTTTTATTTTTAGGACCGATTTGCATGGCTAAACGTGTAAAACTCCCCTTGCGTTAACGATAACTCTCTCATCTCTATTAATGGGATGGTGGTTAAAGAAAAAAAAACTCCATTTGACACATAGTATGTCGTCTTTTACATAATCTTTTGGCAAGTATTGTCACGTCACGAGTCATTGAGTTGGTGTCGGTCCATCCATTTTCTGTTTATGGTTCACCACTCATAAAAAACACTTAAAACAAAGTGATGTCAGTTGTTAAAAAGAAACTAATCATGTTTTATCTTCGAAATGAATCTACGATGCAGCCACATTAACTAGAAGAAAAGAATTATGTAAAATTCTGAAAATTTTCGAAATGGGCCTAAGTATATAGACTCTGAAGCCCAATCTATCACTCCCTCTCATAAGTCTCTCTCTTCCTCTGCTTTCGCCTCTCCACCACGATCCTCTGCTGAAATCTCTGAACATTTAGGAGTATGAATTACCAACCTCCAAACCACCCGTTCCAATGGGCCCCGATGCTACCTCCGGATCCGCCTCGCTGTGATGTGTTTTGGAACACAAAGAACATAACCGATCAGCTCAAACAACTCCAAGACACGCTTCACCTCGCAAAATCAATGTAAGCAAACGCCACACACACACACACACGATAGTATCTTAGTGATAGTGAATCGATTGAGAGTGTTGGTGTATTGATTATAAATTGAATCGATTGAGTGTTATTTAATTTAGGAGAATCTTATTTAAGTTGTTTGCAATTTTTTTTTTCATAGGGAGAAGGAACTGGATGCGTTGAGGATGATCAAAGAAGCGAAAGGATCAGGAGGAGGAGAGTGTTTGAGGAGATATGTAGAGAGTGTGAAGATTGATTTGGAAGAGCAGGAGAAGCGTTCAGTGGAAGCTGCTAACTCCTTGATGTATACTTTGAGAGCACAGCTTGAGCCTTTTAGGTTTGTTGTGGATGAGAATTCTCCATGGGAGGAGAAGTCTGCGGTGGCGAGATTGGGTTGTAGGGTGAAGAAGTCTAAAAGGAATAAGCTTTGGAAGAAGAAGAAGAGACGGTGCGTTGCGGAGATGCGTGCTAAGGTAGTGGGGGGGGGTGGTGGTTTGATTGAAAGGTCTCTGTTTTAGGGTTTGTATTGGATTGAGTTGTGTAACTCTAATTGGCCTGGGTGATGATAATACAGGAGGGTGAGAGATTTGAACGAGCTGATCGAGAGGCTGATGAGTGGAGGGAGAAGGAAATGGCTAAGGAGATGGCTAACAGAAAGGTAAAAAGTGGTTGAAGCAATCAAATGTGTGCCTTGTGTTTGGTAACTGAACTGGTTCTGTCTTGTTTTCAGGTTGATGAGATGAAGGCAATTGAGAAAGTCAAGGCGAAACGAGAGCGAAGGAGATTAGAACCTGAGGTGAGACTTCTAATGCTATCTTCTTAATCATTATAGTGGTAACTTGAGATAGGTTTCATAGAGGTATAAACAGTCTCATGGTTTGAATGTTTCAGCTTGAACTAACTCTAATAGTCGAGGAAATGCAAGAGTTGCGTTCGCTAAGAATCGAAAAACTGAAGAAGCAAGGTATGTCAATTATCTGAAGTATTACAATGCTTTCTGTAACTAGAGTTTGACTGAAGATTTGGATACACTGTGCAGGGCATTTTCTTCCGGAAGAAGATGACAAGTTCTTCGAGAGTGTTCGAGCTGCGGTGGAGCAAGAGGAAAACCAAGCTCAGACTGGAATCATTACAGAGACCGAAGAGAATGTCATTGCCTCCGAGGAAGACACTAGTCTGACAACTAGTAACAAGATCATCAACAAAGACACGGATAAAGAAAGCAATACTACTGTCGCAGCAGCGTCTTGTGAAAAGACAATAGAAGCTCTTCCTCCTGACAATGGTGGTGTCGACAATGTATCAAATTTACCGGTGGAGTGTTATCACTACTACTACGGAAGCAGTTTGGACATGGGTAGACTTATTGAGGTGTGTTTTCTTTAACCCTCCGTCTCGTTTATCTCTTACTTAAAAAGATTTTAGCTGAGTTATGGTTTAAAATTACAGATCAGAAGAGAATGGGATGCATATCTGAGTCCCGGAGGAAGGTAAGTTCAGCATTTCTTTTTCCTCACAATTTTAGACAAGTTTTCAATGTTCGTATCCTGAGAAAAAAGTCTGTTTACTATCTATACAGCCTGATTCCTGGGCATTGGGTGCAGCCATCGCCACCAGCTAATGAGATTTGGGCTTCTTGTCTTGTTAAAAACTCCAAAGAGGAGTCTTTATTGATGTAGATCCTATTTTGAAAGCAGGTAGATTTAGTCAAATGTCAGTTTGAGTGATTCTTAGTGGGAATTAAGTTTTGTAATCAGCTAAATGACATTTTCGTATATTCCGAGTAAAGAAAATTAGGATATTGATATCACCAGAATAACATTCAATTAAGTTTTGTGTACAGGTGAAATTATGCAAACATTATTGTGTCCAAATCAAATTAAGCAAATTTGGTATCGGTTGAACTCACTAGCAAGGTTAAGTTCAAAGTGCGTATGATTTGGTCAATAGCCTGGTGTTCGGAATAACTTTCAATTAGTGTTGGGAAATTGGCCATGCGCTATCTGTGTGCGACAACCCGAAGCCTAACAATTGATTGAAAAATAGGGATAAACGCAATAGTCAATGTTTAATGGAATGAGGTCTTGTCGGAAATGCAGATTTATGTATAAATGAGATCTTGTCGGAAATGCAGATTAGTGCATAAATGAGGTCTTGTCGGAAGTGCAGATTAATGTATAAAAGTGGGAAAGGCTATACAAAAGCAACTCCTCAATCCAAAGTGTCTGAACTGTCTTTTTCCCCCACACGTTCCATCCAATCCCATGGTAAATTCAGTTATAATAGCGAACAGAGTATCACAATTCTATAAAATAAAAAGAAATGTGGGGAAGATGATTGTTGAGGTATTCAATAAAGAGATGAATCACAACTGCCCATCTGCCCCTTAATAATTTTGCAAGGGAAATCTTTCGTACAAAGTGCATTTGTAGCACTAAGCCGATACACACAATCCCTGCTCTTTTATTCTCATAAAGATATATAAAACAATAACACATTCAAACCATATTTTAAGGTGTAAATTAAGATGATCAAAGATCGTTTTCCCATCCAATTGCCTTCGCAAATACAATTATAAGAGTGGACAAAGTGTCAAACCATTCTAATGAAATAAAAATTGGGTAAAAAAAAGAACCCAAAATGTGGGGAAGATGATTGTTGAGCTATTCAATAGAGAGATGAATCACAACTGCCCATCTGCCCCTAGTCAATTTTGCATAGGAAAATCTTTCGTACAAAGTGCACTGATAGCACTAGCCGATACACACAATCCCTGCTTTCATTTTCTCAAACACATATCAAAACTAACACATTCATACCAAAATATTACACCAAGAACAGCCGCCAATCCCGTGAAATACTCACGTGTTAGTTAACATGAGTTTTCAAAGTGACAGGAAACACAAAAGTAACACCTTCATCCAAGCGTAGAATCCTCAAATATCTTTCTCCCAAAACTTCCTTTATTTCAAAGCATTAAGCATTGCTAAATCAAGTTATAATAGTGGACATAATGTAACCATTCTAATGAATAGAAACGAATTAAAAAAAAAAAAGATAAAATGTGGGGAAGATGATTGTTGAGCTATTCAATAGAGAAAGTGAATCACAACTGCCCATCTGCCCCTAGTCAATTTTGCATGGGAAATCTTTCGTAAAAAGAGCATTGTAAGCACTAAGCCGATACACACAATCCCTGCGTAATAAAACTCAAATATATTCATATCAAAACATTATACACCAAGAACTCACGATAATCAGATAACAGATCATCAACGATCTCTTGGAGAGATTAATCTACGAAGGTTTATTAAATTTGTTAGAGAAGCCTCATTTCATGAGTATTACTCGCTTCCCTGCTGGGTCCTTCGCTATTCTCAATATAAAAAAAAAAAGAAATTTAATCGAAAACTTAAATAGAAATCAGGAATTGAAACACAGATTCCGAAAAAAATCTCCGATAGATGAATATACGAAGGTAAACTTGGCTTGAATACGCATTGAATTAAAGCGTCTCACCCATAGGTCCCTCGTTTACACAATTACACTTAAAAAAAATTCGAAATGCTCAGCGAATACGAACCATAATATAATCGGATTTCATCTCGCGAAACGATCAACTATTCTTTCCGATATTAACTCTTCATCGCATCTCTAACTACACAAAAGAAAAACACTAAACTAAACAGGTACTATCACAGAAGCGGCGAGGAGAGAGCTGTGGATAATTTTTAGTATCGTTACGATCTGTTTATATAGAGACGTATTTTAGGGCTTCTGGGACGTATCGTAGCCGTTGGATATTATAAATCAACGGATGTGGATTAGGCTCATGTTTGTGATATGGACTTTTACTTAAAGCCCATCTTCGAAATGAATCGGTCGGTTTGTAGCTGCTGATTTGTTTGATTTCTAAAGTAACGAAAGACTGTGGCCCAGTAACTTGAGCCTGAATTATATATTTCACGGATTTCCCGCCAAATCATGAAGAGGTTTGCGAAAAAAAAACTTACCGTTGGTCACACACACCTTACTTCCATTAATTTTTCTCCATTTATATAGCATTGGTATGTGAGACAATGAAAAGAACTCCGGAAGCTATTGATGAGGACATCAAGTCATCATCAGAAAAAGAGAAAAGAACCAGAAGCAAATCATTGGAGAACATGAAACTGAGAAGAGCTAAAAAAACCAACCAAGATATATGTGTAATCAAAGTGCCATATCTTACAAACCATGAGGAATTTATTCATGAAACCGGTTTAGATTGATTCTACACTTAACAAGAGCACGCGGCGAATTGGTTTCACATCAAAAGAATTAATGGTTTAGGAGATATGCAATTTTCAAGTAGAAGGTGGGCTGATTTGCCTTAGTTGGAAGATCAGAAGCTTATGTTATGTCAAACTCATTATTGGCATCCAGGCGACTTTGTGCTACTTCTGGAAGCACTCTACACTACATAATGGAGCACCATACCACACTGGATCAGGCGGATCCCAAACAAATACCCAAAAGACGAACCAGAGCTATTTATGGCAAGTTTGATCAGAAATTGGTTTACTCAATTCCAAACCTGGATTTGGCAACTGGATTGATTTCCCACAAACCAAAGAAGCTAGAAGACCTTAATGTATCACCAAAAACGCAGAGGATCACTTGGAGTATCATCTGGACCAACTTACCTTATTTGGAGTAGCCAAATATATATTCTGTCATAAATCTCCAACAGCGCTTTTGCTTATTCTTTGGAGTCAGGAAGATTTACTGCACGACCAGAAGCACTCCAGGAGTTCACCATTACATGCCTAAACTATCAAGATCAAGCAATCCCCTTCATCAAGCCAAATCCCTTCAAAGACTTCAAACGGCTAGTTTTTGATTTATGAAAGTCTCTGTTTATTTCTTCCTTTCAAGAGCAGTATATAAAAGTTCATTGGTATCCTCATTTGCAAGGCACGTTTTTATCTAAATATCAATCAGAAAGTATTGTTTTCTTTTCAAAGAAATGTGTCTTTCAGTTATTCTTTTCTTTAGATTCATTTGGTTCTATAGATTTCTGGACTAGAATAGTTTGTGAGATTCGAGCAAGCCTGATTCATCACAGATTGAGAGAGTCAATCACTATCATCCCCTATATATCCATCCGCTGCTGAAGAGATTCTGTCCACCCAGAGTTTTGTAAGCCTTTCCAGCTTAGGCTTGTATCAGCTATTTTGACTGTATGCATCTTATGGTAAAAAAAATAAAAAATTCAACACGTACACAGGTTTAATTCAAGTATTCTCCATATGTAGCCGGAAAGGCAAATAGTTTCTTTTTAATTAAAAAATACAAAAAAAAACTGCAAACAAAATGTGATGCAGAACAATTGGGTCATTAGCGTGCAAAACTCTGAAAATGACCCACCAAATTCACATTGATCAAAATATCAAAACAAAAAGAAGTAAGCGAAAAGAACAAGACATAAGTCTCTGTTTAACCCAGCTTAGCCTTGAGGGAAGCAATGGGGATCTTAGAAACAACCTTTTCATCAAACACCAGGTAATGTTTGTGCAACTCTTTGAGGGCTTTCTCTGCAAATGGATCAACCTTGTCCTCGTGCTTCTCGTACATCATTGGCACTGTGTGCAACAACACGAAGCAGATGTACACCAGAGTCAGGAAGTTGCACCAGTTTCCCACCACCGAGATGATCCACAGACCAACAACGACCTGAATACAACAATTGACAAAGTAAATTACCAACCAAATAACCACATGATAAGGTTCAAGGAACAATGAGTTAAGAGGATCATATTTTAGATTATATTGCATACGAGCTTAACCATAATCTAAACCGTTCAAAGAGGCTGCAGACTACAGTAACAAGGAATGAAACATACCATGAGGAATTTTTTAAGGTCCCTGCCTAAGGCAATGCTTCGGAGGATAACAAAACCTTGGTTCAGTTCATTCCTCAGAGAAGAAGCAATCAAAAGGAAAGGCTCCTCTGGAACATGGATTTCAGGAATTTGAGGTGTACTCCTGTTCCAAGAAGAAAACAAGGATTTGAGAAACAGAAACCAAACATCAATAAAGGCTCTGAGAAATAAGATTACTTTTTGATGAAAGTGTGAGCATTGGACCATAGAAACAAGCCTCCAAGAGCAAGAATCGAGACGTGACACAAGAGACTCAACAAATGATACTCAACCAGCTCAAACAGAACCCAAATAGCAGTCGCCACACCAAGAACAGCCGCTGACAGTTTTTTATCCCTCCACAAGAACACATCAGCAGCTGCAAATAAACATTATGAAACGAAGAGAGTTAAGGCAAAGGCATGAGAGAATATATATATAAAAAACATACAAACGGAGATTAGAGTATGCAAACATAAACTGCTTTAAAATCCAATTATCTAAATTGTGTAACAAGTTTTCTCCAAAATGCAACATAAATCTATTAATCTAATCCAAACCAAGCTCATGCTCTCAATTCAACAAAACATTCTCCTAATTTCGATGCCTAGCTCAGGAACAAACCCTAAGTACCGATCTAAGAAAATGCAGGTTATATAAACGTGTTAGCCGCGCAATTGATTCTGAAAACTACATTCACGCATCACATCATCATCAATCAGATCTGGAAAACGAGTAACTAGACCCCTGACATTGCAGATCAACGCATAAGAAAACCAAAAACGATCAAGCCATATACATAATGTAAATCGATTCAAAAGGTAAAAGACTCGTACGCTTTCCACCACCGAGGACCTTGTGGACAGGTTTCTCCCTGCCGAAAAGGCGGTAGATCTTCGCTTTCACAGCCGATGGCGAATCAGGTTTCTCGTACTCGGAGTCAGACGACGAGTCGTGATGGTGGATCTTCTCGGAGATCTTGTCCATCAGGGATTGCTCCGCCGGCATCGATTTCTCAATTTCTTCCGCCATTGATTTTGATTTCCCGAATTTCGAATTCTGCAGAGGATTTTGAAATTTATCGAACGTGATTGGATGGAGAAGCGAGGAGAGGGGAAGAAGCGTAGGGTAGATAATAGGTTTTTGTAATCACGAGCGTGAGGTTCGGAACCCGAACGTGTTGGTTTGGAGAGAGAGAACGTCATCGTTAACGGCGTTGGTATTTTTTTATGGAGAGAGAATGTCATCGTTAAACGGCGTTGGTATTTTTTTTATGGTGAGTGGGAAAGTCAACGTTTCGTTGACGGAGAAGTAGAGACGAACGTGTAGGCAACGCAAAGGAGGAAAAGGCTCTTGGTGCGTCATGCGTGTCATACCAGGTCGTGAACTTTTCACGCTCGTTTTTTTAATATATAACCAGGTTTCGAACGACGCCGTCTTACTTGGGGAAAAACCTGCTATGGTGGAAGATTAATCTCTTCTCATGTCACTGGCTTACGTGTATGTCGAATGTTATGGGAAATGTAAAGTGTACGTGGACCCATGTAATCAAAACCAAAGCGTGGTTAATTTACTTATTAACAAAGGCATTTCACCACTAAGCTTCGTGAAGATAGTGCGGGGGAGGTATATAGGAGCGAATTCGTGGACTAGTCTAAGTCAATTAACAACAATTAACGCATTCACATTCTAGATGACTAAACAAATATATTTCAAATTTTCAAATATAAAATGCATATGTTCACATTGCTCAAGCTCCTCAAGTTTGATGACTAACGTGCGCCTTAGCACGAAAGAGAGATCAGATTCACTTGAAGTCAACACTTCTCGAAATTTAAGCATGTTTACAATCTGCGTTTGGAGCGCATCAGTCGTGATTACGTCACCTATCATACAGTTTACAAGTACGTTTATAAGGAAAAATGTACAAAAGTTTAGGGAGATTAATCTTAAAATATTAATTTCATTTATAAAACTAAAACAGTCTACATGAGTAGCCAACCATATTTTTGTTCCCATGCTACTACTAACCTTAACTCTTTTCGTTCCCAGCTTTAGAAACATATATTCCGACAACCAAAAAAAATCTACTACTACAGTAGTAATATTTAAATAAAGTTACATTGTTCAAACTCATGTCACAGTTTTCGACCGTGTGATAGATTTTAAACGGCTACGTCAACAAGGGATAAAAAAACACGTGAAAGCAAATCATTCAAACTTCAAAATGAATTTCATTTCGATGATATTAATGCCAAACTCCACCTTTAACGGAATGTTTAATTACAAAGCAGTGAAGTTGTAATGAAACAGAGCCAAAAATAATAGTAATAATACCCTAATTAGGCGAGTAGATCTATGTGGTAAAATAATCTCATCTTCTTGCTCTCCTCCGATCAGCAGCATACTGCGATAGCGGCACCACTTCCGACAAAGGTGTTGACTGAGGCGTAGATGTCGGAGTCGGAAGCGGCGAGTTCCGACAAACAGGACAAGATCCGTTGAGTTTAAGCCACGCGTCTAGACAACATAAATGGAAGTAGTGTTTACACTCTGGCATCATCCTCAACATCTCCGCTTCTCTATACTCGCACAAACAGATCGAGCACGTCGTGTCTCCACCGCTGCCAAATCCATCGGAAGACGCGGCGGAGGTTCCTTTTGAGAAGTGGAACTTAGGGTAAGAGTTTATGACGGCTTGGTCAAGTCCAACGTTGACGTCACCCGCTTCGAGATCCTCTTCCGCGACGAAAATTACGCGAGGGAGTATAACGCTTGCGCCAGGTCCTACGGTGGATTCAACGGCGGTTGTGCGACGGCGAGAGTCGCGGCAACAGATGTAGGAGGATAAAAGAACGGTTGAAAGGAGGACGAGGAAACCGAGAGCTATGGCTATAGAGTAGCCGAAGCCTAGAGTAGTGAGGTAAGAGTGGTTGGAGTCGTGTGGCGGTGAAGGCGGAAGAGGAGGATGGAAGAGGAAGACGGGGGAAGAGGAGGCGGCGGTTGACATTTGATGGTCAAGGAGAAAAATGGGTCCATGTGTGAGAAAGAAAAGAAAGGAGAGAGTGATGAGAAAATTTAATTTTAAAATTTTGGAATATTATTTTAATTAATTAGTTAGGGGGAAGAGAGAAGAGGTGGGTGGAAATTGCAGATGCATTTAATATTGTTTGGAAACTGCAATTTTGCATTTATTAATAATGTTGGTATCATTAAACTAAGTGGCCAACCAAGGAATATTATTTTTAATTTTCACTGTATTATTTAAGTTTTATTTCTTATTTTATTTAATGTGTTCGAGCCTTGTATCATTGACTGCTTAACCATATTTGTCAGTTCCGTATTTGATGGGTGACATGCGTCCAATTAGAAAATGTATATCATACTCAATCGCTGTCTTGTGTCGTTGAAATTTTGTTTGGTTCGATTTGTGTGATTCAAGGCTTCTCAATGCAAAATTGTCAAACGTTCTTGCCTATTGGGTATCCGTATTAAAAGACTTTTGATTCATTTCTCATGCATCTAGTTGTTTATCTTTAAAAAAGAAAAAAAAGATTAGTGAGCATATAGTTTATAAAACTAATCACATAAGTATTTAACAAACAATAAAAAGGTAACGATCGTTGTTAAATGTTAAAAACGAATAATTTCACTATGGACACAAAAAGAAGCTGAGCTAGCAGTTGGATATGATATAAGTACATCATGAACTAGCAAACATGTGTGTGCATGTGATTGTTTGAGACTGTTTATATCGACTGAAAGATAGATTAGTTGATAAACCATGTGGTTAATGAGTAAGCCAATCAGTTTACTGCTAACTAGCGTTACTCATTCAAAACTATAACAACTCTGAGAAAATTAGAAAATACTAGTTCGAAACATACTTTATACAAATGTATCATAATGCTGATCTAATCAAAAGAAATAATTAAAAAACGTGAATACATATCATATTATCATTAGGTCGTAACATATACCTTTGCAAAACCGATAACTCAAAGATCAATATCTTTCTTGCACTCATTATCTTGAATAGCCTGTCGAGTAATGTTCACAGCCATCGTGCAGTTCATTTTAACCGTAACGTCTTTTTTCACAATCCCCAGTATCTTCACCTTACCACTAACCCTAGTGTAACTCCACACGTTCAAAAGACCCGACCCACTTACTTCTCGAGCCAAACCTGGATCCAACAGAAACCGATCTATCATAATATCAACAGTCATGTTCATCCTCATCGTCCTATGCGCTCTCGCCTTTCCCGGTGGCCCACGTGCTTCCCCCACCACCGTTCCTTTGTAATATATATCGGTCGTTGTGTTCGAGTACCTAAACGACGCAGAGTTTGGGTTCTTGACCGACACGTCGACGATCATCGAGATGTTTGTTCCCAACAGTTGGATCTGAGTCCCGGTGGTTGAATCTAGACCGCTGACTGTCACGCCGTTCATTTTTATGATGGGGTCTTTGACTCGGAACACCGTGAAGACTAAAGTCAACACGATGGTGATGAGAACTAGAGATGTTACGGTGACGCAGGTTAAGCATCTTATTCGGTTTCTGCGACGATGGAGAGCTTGCTTATTGTTGGTGGCGGGATAATCGCTCACCGGAAGTACGGTTGCCGGAGCCAGCGGACGAACATTTTCTGGTTCAGTCATGGTGGTTTTTGTGTGTGTCGTGTGTGTGTGTGTGGGGGGGGGGGGGGGGGGAAGGGCGGACCATTAACACAAAAACATGGTATACCCTNGAAATTGCGCTAGGCGCTAGTCGGACGGTGACCTTAGGCCTAGCGAGTTACCAAAAAATCGGGGAGTATGCGGGATATAATCGGCGCCTAGTTTTAAGGTACATATATTAAGTATGTGATTATTTGGTAAATAGATAACGTAGTCTGGTTGTTTGTGTCTCAGTTTGCAAGTGAAGGGTCACGGGTTCGAGGTATCATTAATGCGTTTTGTCTTTTTTTTTCTGATTTTAGTTTAATGAATCGCAAAATTACGATTTTACCCTCGTCTTCAACCTCTTCCCTACGTTTTCCAGATCTGTAATATCTTGTTCTTCATTTTTTTTTTCACGATTTCATAGTTTTTTCGATTGATTCTTGTGAGTTTCAACTATATATAACAGATTCAGGAGATATACACTGATTTAGCTCTTAAAATTTTGATTTTTGAAGGTTTTTTTGTTTCAACGCCTAGAGCCACCGCCTACCTCCTCCTCGCCACGGCAGGCTTCCGACCACCATTTAATCGGGCGAGTAAACGGCCAGGCGGGCGCGTTTTTGAACAGGGATATAAACCAACTTAGTGATGTAGAATGTTGACTTTATATACATACATCTGTGTTTCATGTGTCATTAATACTTTAAGAGATAACTAGGGGTTGGCCCGCCCTACGGGCGGGTGGGTTTATATTAATATTATTTTATATTAAAATATATTTTAATTTTATAATCACTTGAAATTTA
>OVBX01004299.1:0-14893 GCA_900406325.1 Erucastrum elatum
TGTCAAAAAAATTGTTAGTAACAATGTAACCAGCATATATAAACTATGAGAAAACTACAAAGGAGGTTCAAGTAAAAGTTCTTTTTCTAAATGATTTAGACAAAGACGTTTATATTGTTTCAAAGTCGTTTTAAATAATCAGACATCAAATGCACCAGTTAGTTTTAAGCCTAATTAACATAATCCTGATATGTGTTTGAAGAAGCATAATAGATAGAATACATACCGAATCTAAGAACATTTCAAACAACTTTGTTGCTTCTATAGGAACCACCGTGACATCTTTGGAAGACTCGACACGAGAACTCATTTTCCTGAAATGTTTGATCGAGTGCGAGAACTTCTCATAGCTCTCTTGGTCAATCACATATGTTCCATCAACAGACGACATAACCCATATAGCTTCCCCGGTAACAAATAGCCACTTGAGCTCTTCAACGGATCTTGCCGCAATTTCAGACAATTGCGTTATATCCAGCTGTAGTTGGATGTCTTGAATAGTTGATGATCCTGATGAGTTAGATGGGTGGTTCATGAGATTGTTTGGAATAGTTCCATACGAGGCGTGAGTATCAAAGACTCGTTGTCCCTGAACAGAAGCAAATGAGTTCACCATGGTTTGTTGGTGCTGGTTCATGAATACATCTTTGGGTAGTTTGTCACGCTATATTTCAAAAAAGAAATAGATATATATATATATTATTACGGATATTGTCAGAAACAAAATGCATTTTCTGGCTATGTTACTCTATTGTTCCACTATTATAATGGCCTAACTTTTAACAATATTTTTCTTTCGACAAAGAACGATATATAATTTCATTGATATCAAATAAAGTTTATAAAATCTCTATACAGAACATTCAAAAAGTTATTACGCAAACAGATACATGCCATATAACGATTTACTATTATCATTTATTTATCATTATACAGATGAACATAATTTTCGCAATTTAGATAGAAATATGATGGTCGATGAAACAAATAATAATAAAAATATATACTAGTGATATAATTGTTGGTAATTACCTTTTCTGTGAGATAAGTGTTTACTACACACAGGTTTTGGATATTGTGGTCGCGTTCTACACCATGAGGAGGACCACCACAAGCTGTACAAGTCACGTTTTTTAAAGCCTCTAGCATAGCTTCGTTCTCACATCGGAGCTTTTCATTTTCTCTACGGAGTAAGATGTTATCATTTCTCTCACCTCGAGACTATAGCATATGAAAAGTTATTAATAACAATTGAAATACCAATTTGTTGAAACAACTTATACAATTACATGTTAAAATATGAGTTGGTTGGGATAAATACTTTGTTTTGCGTTCTTTTGTTTTGAAACCAAAATTTGATTTGGTCTGGCTTTAGATTCAACTCTTCACATAAATTGAATCGTTGTGATTCCTCTGGTTTAGGACATTCCTTGAAATAACTTCATTTATTTATAAGAAATTTAAAATCCAATTAGTCCAATCGAAAGTTCAATAGGTTTGAAATCAACAAAGAAGTGATAAGAAAAAAAGTTTACGCTTCAAGTCTCTGGATCTGCTGAGGAGTGTGGCGACAAAAAAGTTTTCTTTTCTCTTTTCGTGACGTTTACCATTTTGTTCTCTACCACAAAAAATAAGATTTTGGTGTAACAATATTCTTCTGAGTAAATTCACAAGCCAACACCACTTATATAGAGAATGAAATAATAATTCAAAATAAAATTATTTTATAAATGGGAATAAAAAGGAAAATATAGATATTACTATTGGAGTAAGTCATACATACTATATTTTATAAACTGTAATAAAAAGTAATTCTTAATCGTATTTCATTCAGATGCATATTAGAGATATGTGCTAGCTTTTATACAATGTACTGCCTACTAAATATATATATGAAAAAAATAAACTAAGCAAAACATACTTTTTGTTAAAAATTAAGTAAAATATAATTTACTTTTAGAAGATTTATTTTCTATTTTATTATGGTTAGGATGTACTCAAACCAATTGAAAATCTTTGTCTTTTTGTTTATCTACTATAGATATATAAATATATAAGAATAAATTTAATAAATTATTATTATAATATAAATTTTATTAAGTATTAATATAATTTTAACATCAAATATTTCATATTGAACCAAAATCATAAAAATAAACCAATATTTAGTTTAGCTTTTGTTTTTAATATAGTAATATAACATCACCTAGTTTTATTACTAATATATTCACATATCACATGAGAATATAAAATTTTGGGAAATTACATAGGCATACTTTGATAATAGTGATTTTAAATAAAGTGAAACACTTTAAAAAACATAATTTAAAAAAAAAGAAAAGAGAAGTGTAGTCATAAACAAAAACTATTTGAAATAAAGTTCGAGATCTTAACTAAATATTTAGGTTTATTTTATTTTTTTATAAACAAAATTTAGAAATAAATTGGTGTCAAAATTGGGCATAAATTCTAGTAAATTTAGGAAATATTTTTTATCTTAATAATTATATCTGTATACATGGTAAAGGCTCGAAATCCCCATTGTCAAATGTGTGTTTGGCTTGTTATTTACTATTTAATTAAAAATTGGTTTATCATTGAAACAATTTTAATGAGTATATTCCACTTTGTGACACAAAACTAAACTTGCAATCGACTCCACAGTTGGTATCTATCATTTTACCAACACTCATTTTACTGATCAAATCAACATTTAAGGTCAAAATCTTGTATTTCTTTTTGTGACTATACCAAACGGCCAATTCCATATTCAGATGCGTCAAAATAAATTAAACATCATCCCAATCAACCAATATTCAATCGAATCAACAATTAAATCTACATATTTCACTAAGAATCAGCTCATTCTATATTCAAATACCACATTTCTTGACCAACAGATATATTCTTGAATTGAACTCATCAAAACATATTTGGTCAATTGTGTTAATGTTGGTTATATCCGATGGTTTGCCTCCATCCAAAAAATATATATCGAATAATTACTTCCTTTGTTTATCCACAATATCATATTTATTGAACAATTTAGCTAGACTGTTAAATCTTATTGATCCATAAACTTGTATCAGCCATAGTGTGTTTTAAAGTTTTAAGTAATATATCAACCTATTTGATGAATGAATAACTAAAAATAATTTAGTGGTAAATCCATGTAGAAAGATGCTGTTAGTGACACCTTTAAATTTTTTTATAAATATTTATTGGTACACAATTGCTAAAAAATTACTAGTAGTGTTGGTAAAGTTTCTTATCTGAACTTTCAAAACTAAAGTTAGAATGGTACATCTTTGGATTTTGTTTCTTTTAAGTTAATAGTTCGTTCTCGGTAAAAAATCATTCTTGGTTTAGCCAGTGGTCTTTGATGCTAGTCCATACAACATTGGATTGGAGCCCTCAAAGTATTTTTTAATTTTTGGCTAATCTACTTTATTAAAAGGGAAGAAGTTTAAATAAATCTACTTATGAAAGTTGTTTTGGACCATTTCATTTAATTAAAGATACATTGGTCTACCTATATGTGTCGATATATTTAGCTAACTATACATAATTAATTACTCTAACTGTATCATTGTTAACTTTGACATTATTACCTCCAACCCACTTCGACCACTTTCTGCATATTATATATAACAAATTATTCATATTCATTGGTATTAGATATGTCCAACCAAATGAATTATTCATATTCAATTGGTTATTGTATTATGTACATCGAATATGTTGGGTAACAAGATCATAGACTACTACTCGATCTTTAGAACCAATCTGCAAAATAGTTCAGCTATATATTATATGGAACAACGTGACTGACAATAGCAAATAACAAACAGAGAAAAAAAATTCAGTTTTTAAAGTTGGTGATTTGGTGTTCAATAGAAAATATTTAGCAAAGGAGTTAAAATAAACACTTTTGACTAAAGAAATAAAGGTTAATATTTCTCCACAATATTATAAAAAAACTATTTTGACTATATTCTCAGCAACTTCGAATCTACAAATATATTTTTTCCATTTTAATAAAATATATTTCTGAACTCTTATCTGAATTACATAAATTTCTTAACTTCCCCATTTCATAATATTATAAAATGTATAACTTAATGTAATAAAAATTTTGATACTCACTTTAGCTTAGATTTTTTTTTTTTTGTCGACCAGATTACAGACTCATGTGGACTCTGTAAACCAAACTGGTAGCTCTGTATCCATATGGACAGTAAACGACGACTGTTGCCTCACACCGCGTGCTAAGCTATCCGCCTTTTTATTTTGCGTCCTTGATATATGAATAATTTCCGAGCTGTGAAAGCTTCTCTTTAGACTTCTGATATCCTCTAGATAGTTTGCAAAAGCTGGCCACTCCTCTGGTTCCGAAACCACCTTCACCAATTAAGAACAATCCGTTGTAAAAGTAACATTATAATGTCTTAAATTCCGCATACATTCCATTGCCCAAATGAGAGCCTCAATCTCTGTATGTAAAGGAGATTGACTAGCCCTGGTATTTCTAGCTCCTAATAGACCCTCAAATCCTTCCAAAGTACTGTACCACCCTTGTCCTGAAAAGTTATCCTTAGATTTCCACGATCCATCCGTGAAGCACCATCGTCCCAAGCGAATTGGCAATGTGAGCTCTGTTTGTACAACAAGAGCCGAGTCTTTAATCTGTGTTTGTTGAGCTTCCTTCCAGATTAAAGACTCTGTCATCGCCAATTTGAGTGTATTCCTAGGATCCATATCAAAGTTACTGAAAACCTTATTATTTCGTCATTTCCAAATATACCAAAGTATCCATGCAAAAAGATGATCTTCCATTGCCGGCTGAATTCGCCAAAACAGGTAATCCATATTCGTAAATAAAGATTGGTCTGGAAAATGATCTGGGTGCGAAGGAATACATGATAGCGCCCATACCTGGACAGCTGGTGGGCATTCAAAGAAAACATGATTAATTGATTCCTCTGCTGCTCCACATCTATCACAGCCAATATCTCCCTTAATACTCCGTGCTTTCAAATTCTTCTTCACTGCTATACATCCTGACAGTAATTGCCATAGAAAATGCTTCATCTTTGGCGGACATCGCACTTTTCAACACTGGGCCTTAAGATCCGTAATCGTGGGACCGAACTCCACTACTCCAATGTCACGATCCGGGTACACCCGTTCCAATTGGTATCCTGATTTTACTGTATATTTTCCATTTTTGGTAAAATGTCGTCCATCCCGATCAGCCATTTGAGTTCTACTTAAAGGTAGGCTTTCAACAATCTTTACCTCCTCAGGTTCCATAATTTCCAGTAGTGCCAATGTATGCCATGTGCGTGACGTAGCATTGATGAGAGAGTCGACCGTGAGGTCAGGTAAAAGAACATTTTGTTTTTTATTTGCTGGTCTCGGGCGGTCGGTTGGGAGCCAAGGATCATTCCATACTGAGATTGAAGATCCTGATCCCACCCTTTTGATTAGTCTTTTGCTAACCAGAGATCTAGCAGAGACTATACTACGCCAACCGTAGGATGACGAGTATGATCTGATTGGTTCTAGGGGTGAAGCATTCCGAAAGTACCGACCTTTAAGAACACGAGAAAATAGAGCATATGGCTGATCTATTAGTCTCCAGAGTTGCTTAGCAAGCATAGCTGTGTTGACATCCGTAAGATCCCTAAACCCCAACCCACCATCATCCTTATGAACACAAACCTTATCCCATGATTTCCAATGTAGGCCTTTCGTGTTTCCACTAGGACTCCACCAAAATTGTGCTACTGTACTAGTAAGTTTCTTCACTACCGTTTTGGGTAGTCTGAAACAGAACATAATATGATTAGGAAGGGCAGTGATCACCGATTTTATGATTACCTCCTTCCCTCCTTTAGTGAAAAATTTAAAGGTTCATCCATTGATCCTATTATTTAATCTCTCCTGTACAAACCCAAAAACCTGAAATTTAGAACCTCCTAAATTTTCTGGGATCCCCAGGTATGATCCCATTCCTCCTCGATTTTGAATACCCAAAATATCCCGTAACTCCTGTTGAGTTGTTTCATCAAATCTTGTGACCGAACTGAATTGACGATTTCTGAAAATTAATTTGCTGTCCTGAAACCTTCTCATATTCTTTAAGAATTTCCAAGATAGCCTGACATTCCTCTTTCTGTGCTCTACACAAGAAAATACTATCGTCCGCAAAAAACATATGAGATATTGACGGGCAAGCCCTTGCTACCTTTATTCCAGTTAACCGTTTATTGTTTTCAGCCTTTTTAATATTTACTATTAGTGCTTCAGTACACATAATGAACAAATAAGGAGATAATGGATCCCCCTGCCGCAGACCTCTGTTTGGAACGATCTGTCCCTGTGGTTGTCCGTTTAAAAGGACTTTGTACTGTACCGATGAAATACATTCCATCATCAACTTAACCCAGTGCTGATCAAACCCTATTTTTAGAAGTAATGCCTGAATAAAATTCCATTCTACTCGGTCATAGGCTTTACTCATATCCGTTTTGATAGCCATAAACTTGCTCTGACAAGCCTTATTCGTCCTCATCCCATGAAACATCTCCTGAACAATTAAAATATTATCCGAAATCAATCTCCCAGCCACAAAAGCCGATTGTGTTTCCGAAATTAACGCCGGAAGGCAAGCCTTTAGCCTTTGACACAATACCTTCGAAATAATTTTGTAACCAACATTGCAAAGAATTATTGGTCGGAGTTCGGTCATCCTTGTCGGTCGTTCCGTCTTAGGTATTAAACAAATATTCGTAATGTTTAACCTTTCATCCAACTGTCCTGTAGCCAAGAAATTATTGACCAGTTCCAATACATCCTGTTTAATGATATGCCACGAATGCTGGAAAAACAGTGCCGTCATACCATCCGGTCCCGGTGCCTTCTCCGGGTGCATCATGAACAGTGCTTGTCGCACCTCCTCCTCTGTGGCAGGCTGAATTAGTCGCTGATTCATCTGCTGAGAGATTGATGGTTGAATTTCATCAAGAAAACCATCAAATTCCGAAGGTGACGTAGTAGCAAAAAGATCGTCAAAATAATCCACAGCGACCTTTTCAATTTTTTGATCCTCAACTACCCAATTTCCATTAGTATCATATAAACCCACTATACGATTACGTGTCCGTCGCTGCTTCGTTAAAGCATGGAAGAACTTTGTACCAAGATCGCCCGCCGTATTACAGGTGTTCCTACTTTTTTGTTGCCAATATTCTTCTTTATCCTTATAGGCCTCTTGTAATTTCCTAGACACGTCCAAAATATCTTCTTGAGTTCTATTGTCGTCTGATTGAACTTCCTCTAAAGCTTTTTGTAATTCCACTATTTTCTCTTTTCCATAAGGAGGGTTATTTTTCCTCAATATGGAGATTTCCTTCCGACAATTTGCAATCTTAGTTACAATATCCCGTTGATTCCTTTCTGTGTTTCTCATTTCTCTTGTCCATCCTCTGGAAATGGATTCCAAAAACCCATCTTTCCCTATCCAGCATTTATCAAATCTAAACTGTCATTTACCCTTTGTAAGCTTATCGTCTAGATAAGCTACAATTGGTCTATGATCTGAACCTACTAGTCTCAGATATTCAGTGTATGATTTGGGAAACAAGGAATGCCATTCCTCATTTGCCAGAGCACGATCAAGGCGACACCTAATCATAGTCAATTTACCATTAACTTTCCGTCTTCCTTGCCCAGATAATTTATTTCCCCGTACAGGAAATTCCAAAAGTCCACTGTTACGAATCATGTTATTAAATGATACAAAAGAATCTGCTCCGCGTAAAGGCCTTCCTTCTTTCTCGTGGTTTCCCGTAATCTCGTTTAGATCGCCAATAATAAACCATGGATCATCTCTAGAAATACCATAACGGGTAAGTCTTTTCCACACTTGATCTCTCAGTTTCTGAACTGGATCCCCATACACAAATGTCATAAATATTTTTCTTCCCATTGTCTCTGCTTCAATGTCTATCATTCTTGAGCTTGAGTATAATACATTAACCTGAAAATCATTATTATAATATAATGCCAATCCACCACTCGCTCCATTCGGGTCCACTGTTATGAGATTGTCATATCCAAAATGTGACTGAAATCCTTGAACAAAAGCAAAATCCTGTTTTGTTTCAGATAAAAATAGAAAATCTGGTTTATGATGGTGCCATATTTCTCGGAGATAACTAATAGTCCATTTGCTTCCCATACCTCGACAATTCCAACTTAGTACTTTCATAAAAAAATACACAAAGGGTGCTCGAGTGAGCGAACTTGCGGGTATGAAGAGACCCTAGAACGAGGAAAAAACCTCATATCCCATAATATATAATTTTCCAGTCTAAATCCACCACAAAAACAGAGAATAAAAAACCTATTTAGCCCAATCCAATTGATCTTATTCGTGAACGTTGAGCTCCAAAAAAATAACCACTGGACAATGAAAACTGAGAATTTCACATCTTCACACTCCAGGGAATTGGACAACCTCAAATCATGCTTTTCATTCTCAACACCTCGTTCCAGGGGCCAATGTGATATCCAATACCACGAGCCTACTGCATTCCTTAAAAACCTCATGAAAATACGCATATGGTAGTGCCGTGTATATAGGGAGGGGCTTATCAAGGACCATGAGAGGTTTAAGGAGACCCCCCACTGCCTGATAGAGCCTCCATCTCATGTATCCTGTCCTACAACAACCATACTTTCTATTCTCCAATAACAAACCAAACCATAAGCACCATACAAGACCCAACCAACACAGAACGCACAATTAAACACCAATATCCACAGATTCCCAAACCCACCAATACATACTTTATGGTTGAACTCTATAACACAAATGAGGCGAATAAGATGACCCTGCAATTCCAAATCTCTCGTAGGTGGTACTGTAACCTCTACAGAGTTACCAATCCAAAAGCAAAGCAAACTATCTTTATTCCAAATGAAAACCATAACAAAAGAGAAGCCCACACAGCCATAAAAACCAAAAACGAGAAGAACACTCGGTAAAAAACAAAGGAAACAGACAAAGGACCACATGCTCATGGAGCTTATTGAAAAGAAAAAACAGACAAACTCAAAATCAAAGACCTCCTTATGGTTTTGAGCGATTAGCACTAGTGATACTTGATCCATAAAATTACTGAAGCTGCTGACTTGAAGACTGGTTTGACGACACCTTCTTCTCCTGTTGATTCTTACCCTCGCCATTACGCGTTCCAATTTTGGCAGCAGCACGCTTACGTGGGGAAGCTAAGATGGTAGCGGCACGCATCTTGTTGCTGGCTGCAACGCTTGGAGGTGCCTTGAACAGACGTTTCTTCGTCGTTTGCTGCTTGATCTCCTCTCCCACTATCTGTCCTGTCTCCGTTGCAGTCACAGCCCCCTCACCAGCATCATGGATCACTGCCGTATCCTCCATCATCTTTTGAAATGCCCTTTCTTCCTCCTCAGTGAGATCAGGAAGATCCTCTGCAGCATCCACATCCAAACCATCTTCCTGACATGCCGCTTTAATGGCATCCCATTCCATTTCTTCTTCCTCACGAGGAGGGATCTTGTCCTCAACCAAGCTCTGAACCTTAAGTAGTCCCATCTCCTCATCTACCTGATTCGAAACAAACTCTGCTCCATCAGCTTGAGTCTGAGCCAATTGGTCTTGAAACTCCTTTGACGGCGACAATGGCCTCTTCTCTCTCATGTCTATGATCTCACCTTCCTCGCGGGGTTCCAAAGGAGGTTGGAGTTGATCCCGTTGCGTAACCATTCCACCATAAGAGACTCCTACATTGGCACCATGTCTGTTAGGGTGTACCTCCTTGTGATGAGAGGAATGATTCCTCGATGAACCCCCCTCACCTCCATGATACCCTCGACCTGAAGAAGTCTTTTTATTATTTTTGTCTCCAACTTTAATACACTTAGGATCTGTCTCCTCGGTATACTTGCCTTTCCCTTTGCCATATTGCTCTCTTCCATCTCTCTCTCTATGCTGATGGCCTCCAACTCCATTGGTAAGTACACCTTTGTAACTTCTTGCACGATCATCGTGCTTTCCTCCCTCTACCCAGCCACCATTTCCTTGCGAAACCACAATATTGCCTTGATCACCACAGTATTGCCTTGATCACTTGCTACTCCCTTGCCCTTTGCCAAAGGATATTTCACAGCCTCGTGACACAGGCTTCCACAACCGTCACAGTAACCAAACAGCTTTTCATATCTCAGGGATATAGCCACCTCTATACCCTCATAAAATTCTCCACCTTTGAAATCAATGGACGTTTCAAAGCACAGCTCCTGAAAGGCATCCAGTATCACCAAGACGCGCATCTGATCCAAATCAACCTTAACCGTCTTCCCTATAGTATCTCCTATGCTCTCAAAGGTAGCCACCGTCCTAAACTCCCTCGTAACTCCCAGTACTCAGACCCAAAACGGAATTTCCGAGGGAAACGTTGAAGATCTCCTTGGTTGCCACTTTGCCAATGCCAGCATCCAGTAGTCGAAGTGATATGGCTGGAGATTCAAGACTCCCTCGATATCCTCTTCCTTCTGGAAGTCAAATTGGAACTTGCCAAGCCCCAAATCCGTTCCCACCACCTTATCCTCGAGATTCCAGATCTTTGGTAACTTAGTGAGGAGAGCAGACATCTCCTGCTTCGTTGGATTCATACACCTCCCCAGGGGAACCTTCGAACATGATTTAATAAGCGCCGTGTTATCAAAGTGAGCCACTGAGATTTTTAGCCGTTTGCGTGTTCCCTCACCATTCCCAGACACACCAAGTGATCCCAACAACTGACCCTGCATCATGGTAAAGCACCCAAATTTAAAACCTTTGTTACCAATATGCGTAATTGAGAAGGTGTGATAAGAGCTAATATCAAATAACCCCATCTCATGGTCGCTTTTATAGTTCCACCTTTCCATATCACTATACGAAAGGAAATCGATGATGGAATGAAACTGGAAAGGTAGAATCTTTTTGAATCAATCATTCCTTCTATGAATCTCTGAGATCTGTAAATCCCCTTTCCCCAGTAAAACCAATTAAAAAGTTTCCGAGTGAATCCCAAACCGCCTGTGATCTCTCTATCTTTGAGACGTAAAGGAAATTCAAAGATATTACCTTGATCCCATATCAATTTCATTGAAGAAATCAATAAGGACGCCCTCGATTCCAATAATCCGCCCAGATTCGCCACCCCCTGTCTCCCTTAAAGATTCCTTTTCCCCAAATCCACTCCGATCTTATGCAGATCGCGATCATATCCAAACCGATCCCATCTTGTGTCAGAGATGACAAAAAATCCTTCTCATATCGATCTTGATCCCCAATTCCTGGATCCCATTCACTTGAAACCATGTGCAAACCCTAGAACTCTTCCGTATCGCCCCCGCAGTCTCCAGAGCTATTTTTCTTTTTTGCACTTTAGCTTAGATAAACAAAAAAAATCTATGAAAATTTTAATTTCAATTAAAATATTTTAAATCTATATTTTTAAAATGTAAACATTGCTTTTATAATAATATTGATATTGATATAAAAAAAATAATACATAATATTAAGTGATATATTACCAAATATGTCAATGACTGTAATGCAATATAAATTTTCAAAATAACTATACGAGATATAAATTACTATTCTATATATATATTAACATAATTAAATTATTATATAAATTAATAAGTCTAGGTAAATTATTATTATAAAATTAATTTTACTAATTATCAAATTATTTTAAGTAATTATATAGAAAAAATCAAAATAGCATATAGCACATTAATTTAAAAAAATGGGAATACTTTATTACATCTAAAATTAAATATCTTTTTAATCTTCATGATCTACAATCTGAAATTCCTAGAAACTCAAACAATGTAAAAAGGAAACAAATCATGATGATCTTATTTATAGGAACCCACATTAACGTTTGGATATTTTAATTTTCTTAACAAAAAAAGATTTATTAATTAGTTTGTCAGCATATTTTTTTATTCTACGAAATTATATATAAATTTTAGATATTAAAAATATTAAAAAAAATAATTTGGAATAATCCTTATAAGATATGACATCGATAAATCTATTCAGCAATCAAAATAAATAAAAATAGACTAATAGTCGCGCTAATAAGTAAATTTTGATTTTCTCAAATATCATTTTTTGAATATTAAAATTTTCAATAAAATCTCAAAAGTCACAAACTTAATATTTTATTCAACTTCTGTAACATTAAAAAAATAAGAAAAAAATTGGATACTTTACGGGATAAAACGATGTCAGATAACGAGTTAATGACAATTTTGATCCTTAGCAGATTTTATTGAGATTTAAGTAACAGATTTTTTATCAACATCAAACTAAAATTTTAAATTGAGATAAGACAATTTTTAATAGCAGATTTTATTGAGATTTAAAGCATGAATAGAAACTAAAAATTATATCTATAAACCATTTTGTCTTATCTGTTAAATTGTTATTTGTAGCCATCGTCGAAGTAATTCTGAAAAGTCTATGATCTGATCTGTGCTCAAGAGAGATGATTTTGTTCTTCATGGTCTTATCAATGGTTTTCCCCATTTGATCTGTTGATGTCCAAACCTGCTGCTGTCGCCTTGCATGATTTCCTGCCACACATTGTAAACTGTGACTTGAAGTAACAGTCGAGCTAGCACCAAGTCGATCAAGTCCCTGAAGTTCCATGTGCTGGAGTCATTGAACCATCCAATTCCAGTCAGGATTGATGTCATTCCCCATAAGCCCTATAGCCAAATCCTCCCAAACGTATAAGTGTTGGGACCATGGGCGAACCTACATATCACAAGAAGGTGGCAGCTGCCCCATAATAATTACCAATAATTTTATTTGTATTAGGATATATAGTTATCTTCCAGCTTAGTTTGCTTAATCCCACCTTATGCCACCACTTAATCTGCTTGGAATTCCTATTCTTTCCCTTTCTACATTGATTTTTACAATAGTATTTCCTTCTCACTTTTCTGATTTTCCTTTTTCATGTGTTAGTTCTCTTTATTAAATTTTGTTTTAACAGCAGTTCCAGTTTTTTCATTTTATTTTGTCAGTGGGCTCATTATTTTTCTTCTAGTTTACAAATGTTTAGATGTATTTTTTTAGTTTTTTTTCTAAATGTCATCCTTATATTAAATAATATCATACAAAATTGATTAATGCATTAAAATGTTTTTGCCTCCACTCAAAATATTTTCTAGATCCATCACTGTTGGGACATGCAAAGAAAAGGTGGTCTCTTGTGTCGTCTCCCTCACCACAGAGACAACATCCCTGATTAACTCTCTACAACTTCATTGTATCATTTGTAAAAATCCTGTTCTTGAGAGCAAGCCATGTAATAAAGACAAATCGAGGTATACCATGTACTAGCCAAACCACTCTACTCCATTCTGCTCTTATTCCCTTGATTCTAATCTGGTCCCATGTTTTAGAAGTCAAAAACATGTCCTCGTATTCATCATTTGCGTGTTTCCAAAGCCATCCTTACCCAAGCTTGGATCAGGAACATCTATGGCCATAATACTGTGTATCCTTAGAATTATATTTTGCATATACATAGAATTCTAATTAAATATACAACATATATATTTCTATCAGTACACAGAATTTTAGTAAAATATATAGAACTCTAACTTCGTGACAATTCCCCATATTTTTATCATATTAATGGCTTAATGCTAACCATGTACTAATATACATGCTTTTATCATATTTATACATAAAATTCTGGTTAAGCTAAACATAATTCTAATAAATATTATTAACTAGTGGTTGGCCCGCCCTACGGGCGGGTGAGTTTATATTAAAACTATAACATGATTGATTTACACATGTAAACCGAGAGTGTCAGAATAAATTTGGACTTTGGGGATTCAATTGAAACCAAAAAGTCAAATATCCATCAATACATTTGGAGATACAATAGATGGATGTCTAAGATTAATCTTAAGCTTTGGTATTCAAAAGAAGACGATACGAAAATTGTAAGAAGAAGATTATTGTTAGTTGAGTCATGGATAATAAATGAGATATTTAGAAGAAGACGAAATGGAGAATGCATGGAGATTGATTTTGGAGGTCGAGCAATGGGAGTTTTAATTACGGCTATGATTTTTTGTTTTGGACGCCTTTATCTATCTTGGTGGTCTTGAACTGCCTCATCAGCAGTTCTATTTTCCGGGCTTCTTACAGACTTGGATCATTAAGCCTCATTTATATTAGTTTTGTTACAGACATCATTTTACTTTACAATATTTCTATTAGTATAAAAACAATGTGTAGTTACAGTATAAACATGTAGTTACAATATTTATATTAGGCATAAAGACAACATGTACTTTTTAAGTTAAAGAGACAGAAAAGCAATGTTAGATGTTAAAAATTTTAATAGTGGACATGTGTCGCAAAAGTCACCTGTCAAGTGGCAAAAGAAGAGAAAAAATATTTAGACATTTGTTGATTCTAAGACTGACAATTTTAGCATTAAGGGTTGTATTTAAAAATAATAATAATTTGAACATTATTTTTTAAGGTGTTTTTGCATTCTTCCCATATTTTGATATTGAGCCGTCACAATCTATGTATTTCATTTACCTTTCTAGTGTGAAGCTCACCATCACCGGAAAAGACTCACTTCCATGCTCTTGTTGTACATTAGTTTTTTTCCTATGAGATTATCTGGTATTTGTTATAAATAAAATTTATAAGTTACCAGTTGTGTGGTTGTTTTTCATGGTTTTGTAGGCTGTTCCGGTCAATATTGACTGCTTCTCTTCTTCTTTAGAATTTGGCTTATGTTAAGAACTG
>OVBX01004300.1:0-14892 GCA_900406325.1 Erucastrum elatum
TCTATGGTGAGAGAGATGGAGCCTTCTCCCTTTACAATCCAAAAGCACAAAAGTCTCCAATTGTTTCTTGTGTAAAAACTAGCGTAGAATAATAATGAGAAACAGAAAATAATGATATATCAAAGCCACAGGCGGCTGGAAGAGAAAATGAGGATAATTAGGGCAAATCCCGAAATAAGTGTAGTTTCCTTAAAAATCTCTGCCGCTGGAACAATCACTTGGGTGTTCTGCTCGATCGGGAACGGTCATCAGACTGTTCTGCGTGAAAATCACCAAACTGCACTNACCAAACTGCTGTCCCCATGCTTCATAGGTTGTGATGGATGTGCAAAAAAAAACTGATTAACAAATGAACAAACAATAAAAAGACAGAGATCTAAACTGGTTCACTTCTAGTACTACGTCTACGGATAAAGAGAGTACTTGATTGATGGAAACTTCCATAATACAATTTGTGCTATAGAATATGGTAAAACTTTAAAGATATATATAAAAAACATTTAATGAAATTTTTTTATATTTTCCGGATTGGAAAGGAGCGCTCGCTCCATGTCACAGGGAACACCCTTCATGCCATAGAGCGCTCGTTCCATGTATTAGTGAACGCCCATTCACTGCCAAGGATCACCTGATCTATGAAGCCTAGATCGTCTGATCTTCGCCAACTCGTAGATTCAAAGCATATTTCAATAAATCTTCACATTTACTTGAATTCTCCGATCCATAATCAGATGTACAAGAATGTAAATTTTCATGCTCAGAATTCAGATGTACCATACTCTCTCTTTGCCTCAGATGTTCTATCAAACTCTAATGTCAGATGTCTCATATGGAAAGTCGTCTAGAAAGTCTTCTAGCTGGAACACTTAAATTTAAGTCGTCTGCAAAGTCTTCCAAGACATCCAATAGAACAGTTCAAAGTCGACCTGAAAATTCAGAGAAGATATAGTCGCCTTCGACACATCGGTTATAGATCTGCCAAAATAGACGTGAAATTAAGAAGCGCGTTCAAAACGACTATAGATACACCTTATGTCATAAATTGATAGAGACAACATTTTATGTTTTGAATTTCCAACATCAATCACTCGACAGTAAGAGATATAACTTACCGGCGGCAAAGTTCAACGAGACGTCTCTGGGAGTCTCGGCGATAGGGTTTACAGAGAAACGGCGTTAGGGTTTCCTCTCAGATCTGAAATAGAGGAAGCAGCGGTGAGAACGGTGCTGAAAACGACAGTGATAACGACAGAGAGATAACCGGCGTGAGAACAATGGATTAGAGAGAATCGACGGAAATCGCCTTCGAAATCGCCTTTAGGGTTTTGAGAAAAACGCCGTTAGGGTTTTTTTCTGAATTTCACGAAAAATAAATAAAAAAACATGTTATATATGTCCGATAAATATCCGGTTAGATTTAAAAGTACATTGGTAAAATTAAAGGTTCGGTCCGGTTTGGAACACTTACTAGTAAGTCGTCCAAACTCTAAATTTAACCCTTAAACTAAATTGACTAAAATTAACTAACTAAACACATTACAAAATCAAATTAAACTTGTTTAGTGTTTACTATACACAGAAATAAACACACTTGGGTAAATTTCATATTTTTCAAAAATACATTTATGCTTTCCAAAATCTTACCCTAAGAACACATACAATACTACAACATATGTTGGCAAAACCTAAAACAAAGAATATCAAGACTCACTACTTTCACTCATCTATGTCGAAAACAATTCACTTTTGTTATATCTAAATTTATATCACTTAAAACATATGTTAGTTATATGATTTCAATTTTTCACTTATCAAAATATTTTTTATAAAAATTTTAAGTTATTTTTGGAAAAAACTATATCAGACGACTTTCAAATAAGAAGACTTTCCGGGGTTAGAAACGTAAACAAAATCGATTTTTTTTGTTTGTATACAAGGGACTGGTTATAATTTTAATATCCTCTTAGGTCATTTTTGCATTTGATTCATGTTTGAGTTTATTTTTGCATTTGAAATCAAGTTGTGAATCATATTTGGTAATAATCCCTATTAATTATACATGTTGATTTCACTTAACCAATTACATATAAAAAGATACATCATATAAACCTAAACACTTTCGTTCAATATTTCCGTTTATCTAATATTTGTGAACCAGCAACTTTTACTTAATTCTAAATTCTATATATTAAAATGTAATATTATCTTTTAATACATCACTCCCTGCAAGAAGGGGATTATTACCTAGTTCTTGTATCAAGCAAGCACTAGATCGATCTCTACCATGGTGCAATTATGTTTCTTGCATGTGATTTGACCGATCGATAGATAAAGATGTGGCTATCGTGTGTTAAACTGACGACAATTAAAATTCTAGATAGACTGATCTGATGCCTCTGGATATACTTGATATTGAGCATTGGATCAATTAACCGATCTGTATGTAATGAATCGAATGATCCTTGCCGCATTTCAACTTCATTTAATTCAATGCTCTCATCTATTCGCGTCATTTCCTAACAAACGAACCCGTAATCTGTAAAATTACGAAAGCACACTTAAATTCAAAGTAAAAACCAATTTAAGTACAGCTCATCAATACTCCTTCCACGGTAAACATTGAGTAAAGCAGCATTGCCTAATGCTTTAGAAAAGCTGTCAAAAGGTTCTTAAAGTAATCAACGGAATTGGCCTTAAGGCACGAATTAGAGTGGCGCATTTTAGAGACTCGATAAATATCTACAGTAGCTTCTGCTGCATTCTTCCTCACTAAAATGTGATCATCCCTCACTTTAAATTGGCCGAATTGAATTCAGCACCCTCTCCAAACATCAACTACTTCAAAAATATGAAAGTCCAATATTGCTTTGGTTGACCTCTTAGGGAAGTGCAGCTATTTGTGAATATAACTATTCGTCAATACTACGTAAACTGATTCTTGTTTTCACTCTATTTAAGCAGGAACAAATATGGGAGATGCAATTCTGTCGTTTGCATTAGAGAAGCTTTGGGACCTACTGAGCCATGAATACGAGCAGTTTCAAGAAGTCGAAGATAAAGTTACGGAACTAAAATATGATCTAAGCACGTTAAGGTCACTTTTGAAAGATGCAGAAACCAAAAAGCATACAAGTGAAGTCGTGAGAAACTTTGTGGAAAGGATCAATGAGATTGTGCTTGACGGTGAAGATACAATTGAAGCCCTTATTTTAAAAGATCATGGTAGCATTAGAAGACTTCCATCAGAAATTGGAAGATTAAGTGAGAAGATCGTGAAGGTGATTGATGAAATGAAAAGTTTTGGAGTTATACCAAAGATTATTGACGATGTAAAGGATCCACAATCTTCTGAACATAGAGAAGAATCTGCTAAAATTTATGAAAGCAATCTTGTGGGGATGGAAGAAAATGTTAAGACATTACTTGGATATTTGGTGGAGCAAGATGATGTCCAAGTTGTTTCCATAACCGGGATGGGTGGTCTTGGAAAAACCACCCTTGCTAGACAAGTTTTTCATGACAACCTTGTTAAAAAGAAGTTTGATAGATTGGCATGGGTCTGGGTTTCCGAAGTTTGTGATCGGATAAAAGTGTGGCAAGCAATCATGCAGAGTTTCAGACCCAAAGAAGAGCAAACTGAAATCCAGAATATGACAAAAGATACACTCCAGCGTAAACTCTTTCAATTGCTGGAACGTTCAACATCGTTAATCGTAGTAGATGACATATGGAAAGAAAAAGATTGGGACCTAATTAAGCGAATATTTCCATTCAAACCAGGTGATTACATTACAGATCAAACTCACTAATTATGATCTTTCGGTTATATTACTAATACACGAGTAAATGTTTTGCAGGTTCGAAGGTGCTACTTACTTCTCGAAATGAGAGTGTGGTAGGACGTGGAGTAAAATGTAAGAACTTCAAACTAAAATATCTATCTGAACCAGACAGTTGGACACTTTTCCAAAGCATAGCAATGCCTATTAAAGATGCATCTGGTAAACATTTAAATGAAAGTTATTTGTTTTCCATTTTCATTACAATGAGATTCATTTTGGAATGATCGCAAGTCACTCAACTTAACCTTAAATTAACTGACTATCAAATCCTCATAAAGTATTATTTATTTGTGTTATGATGCTTTGCAGAATTAACTGACGATGACAAGGAAATGGAAAAGATGGGTAAGAAAATGATAAAACAATGTTTGGGATTGCCTTTGGCTATCGGAGTGTTAGGAGGCTTGCTAGCTCCGGATTACAGAGTTGGCTATTGGAAACGAGTATCTGAGAATATTAAATCTCATCTCGTTGGTCGAACCAGTGACAACAACAATAATTCGCTTAAGCATATATTGTCTCTAAGCTTTGAAGAGTTGCCTGGTTATCTGAAGTTTTGCTTCCTCTACCTGGCCCATTTTCCATAAGATGACGAGATAAATGTAGAAGAATTGGCCAATCTTTGGGCTGCTGAAGGAATACTTAGGTACTACAATGGAGAGACGATCATTCAAGATGTTGGAGATAGTTGTATAGGGGAGTTGGTGAGAAGAAATATGGTTATATCTGAAAGAAGCAAAACCACCGGGAGATTTGAGACATGCCGGCTACATGACTTGATGAGAGAAATCTGTTTGTCTAAAGCCATAGAAGAGAATTTCCTACGTACTTCACACTCACGGAGGTTTGTCTCACATGATCCGACAACCTTAGATGTTGGGAAAGATATTAATAATTCAAAGGTCCGATCACTAGTGGTTATCTGGAAGTCGGATTTTTATTTTTCATTATTGGCAGAAGAGATGTTCAGTTGGGGTGCTTCAAAAGATACGTACATTGAAACGTTTCAAAGTAAAGATGGAGCATTTTGGAGCGTTTTGAATTTGGACTTTAAAAGGTTGCAACTCTTGAGAGTATTACATCTTCGTGGAGCCATATTTAGAAAAGGAAGTAGTTCGTCTGAAGGCATTGGAAAGCTCATCCACTTACGATATCTGAACTTACACGGTGCGTGGGTAACTCATCTTCCCTCTTCCCTAGAAGATCTGAAGTTTCTGATCTATTTAAATTTAAATGTATTTGGGTGTTCTCATTTCCCCACGCACACCTTCTTGCTGGGGATGAAAGAATTGAGGTTCCTTGCATTACCAAGGGGTATGCTAAAGAAGAGAAAGTTGAAATTAAACCATCTAGTAAACTTGGAGACCTTGGTTAATTTCTCTACAAAGTTCTGCGACTTAGAGGATCTTCGTGGTATGGCCAGATTAAGGACTCTTGGAATCAATATAACTGGTGACACCAGCTTAGAAACTCTTTCTGCATCGATAGAAGGATTGAGACACCTGGAAAATCTTGATATACTCTATGAAAGGGCTAAGGAGGGGAGGAAAGAACGGAGCACAGTATATGAAAGAGCTATGGGGACGAAAGAATGGAGCACTCTATTGGAATTCAATACTCTCAGAAAGCTGAAGTTGAGTACAAATATTCCATTGCTCTCCGATGAACTACAGTTCCCTTCTCGCCTAACAAGCCTGTGTCTATGGGAGAGTGGTTTGAAGGAGGATTCGATGCCGATTCTGGAGAAGCTGGTGCATCTGAAAGAGATCACATTAGGGGATGGATCTTTCAGTGGGAGGAGAATGGTTTGCTCTAGAGGAGGGTTTCCTCAGTTGCAGAAGCTTGAGTTAAGGGGATTAGAGGAGTTGGAAGAGTTGATAGTCGAAGAAGGCTCCATGCCTCTTCTTTATACTCTCTCTATAGATAATTGCGAAAATCTAAAGGAGTTTCCTGATGGGCTGCCATTCATCACTTCCTTAAAGGATTTGAAAGTTATGAATATGGGAGAGAGATGGAAGGAAAGATTGTCTGAAGGAGGAGAAGAATATTACAAAGTCCAACACATCCTTTCTGTTGAAATCATGCATATAATGGTAAGACATCTTTTCTTTCTATAATTAATTCTTTGTTTGTTTTTAGAAACCGAATTTACAGGGTTTTATCATAAACCGTTTATGTGACACTTTTTTCTTTATAAGAAAAAAGAAGTAAAAATCTACTGAATTCGATTGGCTTTTTGGTTCTTATGTTTTGTAGGTGATCTGATCTGCAGCAAATCTTCTACCAACTTGGGCATCGGCGAATCAACCGAATAATAATCTCTGTGCAAATTGCAATCTTGTGTGTTTATTTGTATAACTAATCAGACTTACGTTTTTCTTTTCCGGTATTATGACGATGAACAAAAATTACTTTGTGGTTTGTAGCAAACCTTGTTTCTTATATCTTCAAAATTCAAATGTTCGAGTGAAGATACTGATTTTATTTGAATCTTCAATGCTGTGTCAGAGCGGTAGATGCTTAATGTTGGGATTACTCAATAATAATATTGGGATTAGGGTTTGACGGCTCCATGCGACGTCGCATGGAGATTTTGAAAGTCCTCCATCTCGAGGATTTTGAGATTGATTGATTGATCTTCTGTCCTTCGTATGGAGGAAAGAGTATCAATCATAACTCATATGATTCATTCAACCACTGTAATCACTCCATTATATATTCTCTTTAATGATTATATGATCTTCACATTTATTGTTTGATTCATATAGCTCTACTATATAAAGCTATGTAACTCTCATTATATCAATAAGACAATTCATACATTTCTCATAAGTTATTATGGTATCAGAACATGTTATGTGTGTGAGTTTTAATCCACCGATCATACTCAAGATAAACACATTTTCTTAACTTTTATTTAGAATTTTACATTTTTTTTTTTGTTTTTTTTCTTCTTCTTTTATTTCAAGTTTTTTTTTAGTCGTTTTGTTCTCATTTGCTATGTTTGTTTTATTCAAGCCAAAGTGCTTCTTNATTATGGTATCAGAACATGTTATGTGTGTGAGTTTTAATCCACCGATCATACTCAACATAAACACATTTTCTTAACTTTTATTTAGAATTTTACATTTTTTTTTGTTTTTTTTCTTCTTCTTTTATTTCAAGTTTTTTTTAGTCGTTTTGTTCTCATTTGCTATGTTTGTTTTATTCAAGCCAAAGTGCTTCTTTTAGTGATTTATAAAGCCAACATTCTATTTTTTCTGCGTCTCTAGTCCAGGTGTGCACAAGTCCACTTTGTTCCGCAACTCAAGTCATTTATGACTCCACACGACTACTATAGTCATATGTCTCTAAATCAATCCAAGCTACAAGTCCGTCTCACCGTATGGTTCAAGCGCAATGCTTCTTCTTATCTCCTATCATGTTTTCATTTTTAAAGATGTCAATCTCAAGCCGCTGCTTCCGCTATCTTGGCTTCATCACCCCCTTCAGCTTGAGGGGGCGTATCGAGGAAAGAGTATCAATCATAACTCATATGATTCATTCAATCACTGTAATCACTCCATCATATATTCTCCTTAATGATTATATGATCTTCACATTTATTGTTTGATTCATATAGCTCTACTATATAAATCTATGTAACTCTCATTATATCAATAAGACAATTCATACATTTCTCATAAGTTATTACTTCGGCATTAGTTTGATCCCTCCTGACTTACTTGGTGTGACGATATCTCTCTGCAAAAGTGGTGTTCTCTGTGAATCTAACCTCGTCGCTTCCTCTCCACGGCATCAGATTGTCTCATCACTGATCTCTCCCCTTCTCCGCTGCTCTCACTGATATCAATGGTGGTGTCCTACTGAAATCGTTATCTCAGTCCTTCATTCACCTCTTTGGTGGATCATCTTCAACACTACATCCGCATAGGGCTGTGGTGGGATTGGCTTCAAATCGTTGTCCCAGATAGCCAGTATGTCCTTCGTCGCTTTTTACAAATCGTCTCTGATCAATCAGACTGACCTTTGTCATCTGTGAAGGAGGTCGACTGTTTATATATACGTCAGTGTCATTTTACTTCTATCTTTTCAAATCCTAAAAAGCAAGCAAACCACCATACTAAAAACATTGCTTTTACAGTAAGTTTTTATTCACATGATATACAAACACCAAAAGATTAAGAACATTCGAAACTTGATAAACACACAAATAAACACACAATACACACACATAAGCATCACAAACCTTGAAGATCCACAGTAATAACCTGAACCGAATCTCCCTTTTCAACAACAAACGTTTATAGCACCTTCTGAGACGAACTAGTAATCACTTCAACAGCATAATTTCCATGATACCCTCTAAACGCAAACCCACCGTTTTGATCAGTATGAGAGAGCCAATCTTTCTTCACAGCTAAAAGCCTTTTACCAGCTTCATTAACTTCACCTTCTGCATTCACCAAGTGAGAGTTTTCTCTGCTCATAAACAGCTTCCAAAATCCCCATAGCATTACACCTTCAGCCGCAAGATGTCCAAAAGCTTCCCACATCATTACTTCCAAATCATCTCCCCTGATGTGCTCATTAATGGACGAGACATCTAACTCCGTAAATCAAATCGGTAAACCGAGGATTCCTAGTCTGTCTAAAGCTGAACAAACAATTGGACCTACCGGACTATCGATATGACCCTGATTCCCGATTCCTCCTACCCATGCACCATTTTCTTGCAGGTCAAGAATATGTTCAATTAATGTACTTCTCCGGGCAGCGCCGGTCCATGATTGTTGAAGGCCCTTATCAAAACTTAAATATATACATTAATCAGCTGGCTAAATTTTATTTTTCTAAAATGGACAAATTTTGCTTTGAAAAAAAAATGTATAAACATTTTGTGCCCTACGCCACCGGAACGATAATTTTTGTAATTTTAAAATCCATTATATATATATTTTTTAAATCTATAAACAAAATAATATATTGCATATAAATTTGAAAATACATAACAAAATACCCAAAATTAACATATAAATTGATTTAGTTTGACAATTTGGATAGATTAAAATAATTATTTCAATTATTTTTGGTTATTTGACTATAATTTAAGATTTAAGATATTTATTTTTGACTCTTTGTATATATATTTTCAAGTCTTTGGATAATTTAACAGTATTATATATATCTTTGATGTTTTTCAGTATACATTATATCTAAAATTAATTAATATATATATAGGTATATAAATCTATTTAGGATACNCTTTGTATATATATTTTCAAGTCTTTGGATAATTTAACAGTATTATATATATATCTTTGATGTTTTTTAGTATACATTATATCTAAAATTAATTAATATATATATAGGTATATAAATCTATTTAGGATACATCCGGGTATCCGAAATACTTCGGTTTGGATCGAGTTTGGTTTTGTTTCTTTAAATACCAAAATTTAAAACTTGTTTAGAAATCTAATCAATTTTGGTTCATATTGGGTACTACCTTTTCGGATTGGACTAAGTTCGGTTATTCGAATTCAGATTATTTGCTCAGCCCTAGAATAGATTATTTCCAAAAGATAGGTTCTTTCAGGATTTTCCAGAAGATAGGCTCATTATTGAAGCATTTTATAGAGAAGATCAACTATTTTGGAGAGTTTTGAATTTAGGCTCAACAAGGTTGCAGCTTGAGAGTACTACATCTCTCATCTTCGCTCCTCTCTACGAAATCTAAAGTCGCTTCTATCTAAATTTAAATGTAAAGTATTCTCATTTACCCACGCACACCTCTTGTTGGGGATAAAAGTATTGAGATACCTTGCATTACCAATGGGCAATGGTTATGCGAAAGAAGAGAACGTTCGAATTAAATCATCTAGTAAACCTTGAGACCTTGATTGACTGAAGATACTCATATTTCCAAACCAAAAAGCAGATGCTTTGCTTGGTTTTGGAGAAAAGTGAAACTGTGGGAGAAAGTTTTTTTTTTTTTTTTTTTTTTTTTTTTTGGGGGGNAGTTAGGGGATGAAAAGAAAGAGCCGTGAGAGAAAGAGAAAAGAATAATTAGAAGAATAGAGTTTTCAATTTTGGCAAATTCCCCGTTATATATTCCAATTGCTAGCGGTCTTATTTTATTAATACCGTGACCAAAGCTGCTCTATTGAGCGCGAGCTGTGAATCATTTCATATCTAGAAGGCATCTGCTTAGTAGCTTCAAGAGGTTAGTCATTTTTCTTGTTACATATTTAGAATTTCTTCTTGATTTTGTAGTCTGTAGAAATTTTCTTGGAGACTTTCTATGTTTTTGGTGAATTACGACGTGTACTATATAATCTTCTCTCTTCCTCTCAAGTGTCAAAAGTATGCAGCACTCCTATCCATATCCTCATCATGGTTTCACTGTTACTATATGTCTCTTTCCCCGGGAATGTGCAACGAGAAGCATTCTAAATGTGGAGTTAAAAAATTATATATTTAAACAAGCATTCAATTTTGAAGGATTTTTAGTAATAAAAATTCTATAATTATAAAATATAGAATTAAATAATCTTTCAAAAATTGTAATATATTGTTTTATTTAAAATATTTAAAATAAGCTAATGCTATTGGAATTAAAAATTATATTTTTTTAAAAAATGGATAAGATTTTGAAGAATAACTTTAGTAATAAAAATTAAATAATTAGAAAATAATATTAAATAATATATCAAATATTGTAAAATACTATTATATTTTTATTTCTACAATTATATTATTTATTGATATATTAATGATGATTTATAAATTATTACTATATTTTAAGATTTTTACCAATATATCAATTAATATTAATTGTAAATGTACATCTCATAATTAACTTCAGACCATTGCATTTTTGTTTGTATATCATATCATCATTTTTGTTTCAAAATCAATGTGGTAATGATATATGACAAATCACTTTTTTTAAATAATATCTAAGGGATAAGAAAGTTTGATTAACGATCTGTTTCAATCTTCTAAGTTTCAGTTTTTATACTTTGAACCAAAAAACCAGGTCGATTTTATAGAAAGCTATTTAGTTTATGACCGAAACTCAATTCACAAAGCTCTTTTATACAACAAATTTGGTCCAGCATTCCTTACAAAGTTTAAAATCATCTTAGAGAACAATGGAGATTGGCCGACTTAGAATCGTATAATTACGGTGGAGAAATCGACCCATTCACACATAACATACAATACATCAAGAGCAAAAAGCCTATCCATTAGTAAAAAAAAACGCCTATCGATGACCTATCGAAAGGTGCTTTTGAGCTGTATTCATAGCTTAAGAACGTCTAGTGATGACCTGTCTGGTTTGTCATATATAACTAGGCTGAATTAATATTTAAAACTGGTAGATAGAACAGACTAGACTAAAACCAAAACACAAAAGCTGGTTCGCCTCTAGCCATCGGTGGCATGAGACTGTAGCAGATCCTATCCCCACACCCCTCGTTTTCTCCTTTGCTTCCCTTGTCTCCTCTGTCAGCTCGCTAATGTACTCAAGCCCCGGCTTTAGCGGCAAATCTTAGGGTTTAGACAGTGATGTCCCTTCTTGAAGCCGATCAAACTGATGTTCTGTAAATCTAATGTTTTTTTTGCGGTTTTTTGTGGGTTCGGTGTTGTCTGGGTTAGGCTGGTGTGGTAAATTTACCCCACGTTAACATCTCTATCTAGCTCTGTGAACTCAACAAACTGAACACCAATTTGCTTAATTCTAGCGTTTCTTTTGCCACGTCGAACTTGTGATGTTGACTCCTTGCGATCATTTTGTTCGGAAAAAAAAAAAAAACTAGATTGAATCTTGTTTTCACTCTCTATATAAGCAGGAACAAATATGGCAGAGGAAATTCTGTCGTTTGCAGTACAAAGGCTTTGGGACTTTCTGAGCCATGAATACGATCAGTTTCAAGGAGTTAAAGATCAAGTTACTGAACTAAAAACTGATCTAAACACGTTAAGGTCATTTTTGAAAGATGCAGAAACCAAAAAGCATACAAGTGCGACGGTGAGAAATTGTTTGAATGTGATCAAGGAGATCATTTTTGATGCAGAGGATATAATTGAAACCTTTATTCTCAAAGATGAACTCGGAAAAAATGGTGGATTCAAGAAGCGTATCAGAAGACTTGCATGCATTATTCCGGAGCGCAGGAAAGTCGCATTACAAATTGGGAGCTTAAGTAAGAGGATCTTGAAGGTGATTCATGATATGGAAACTTTTGGAGTACAACTGATTATTGAAGATGTAAAGTTTCCACAACCTTCTAAACAAAGACTAGAGTTTGCTGAGAAGCACGAAAGCAATCTTGTGGGGATGGAAGAAAATGTTAAGACATTAATTGGATATTTGGTGGAGCGAGATGATGTTCAAGTTGTTTCCGTAACCGGGATGGGTGGTCTTGGGAAAACCACCCTTGCTAGACAAGCTTTTCATGACAAGCTTGTTAGAAAGAAGTTTGATAGACTCGCATGGGTCTGTGTTTCCCAAGTTTGTGATCGGATGAAAGTGTGGCAAGCAATCTTGCAGAGTTTCAGACCCAAAGAAGAGCAAATTGAAATCCAGAATATAACAGAAGTTACACTCCAGGCTGAACTCTTTCGACTGTTAGAAACATCAAACTCGTTAATCGTATTAGATGACATATGGAAAGAAGAAGACTGGGACATGATCAAGCCAATATTTCCACAGAAAGCAGGTGACGATGACCTATTATCTTATGTTACAAATTAATGTAACTATGCTTTTTGTGTTATATTATTAATGATAGCCAAACCGTAAATGTTTTACAGGTTTGAAGGTGCTACTTACTTCTCGAAATGAAAAAGTAGCAGGACCTGGAGAAAAATATATAAACTTTAATCCAAAAGGCCTATCTGATCAAGACAGTTCGACACTTTTCCAAAGTATAGTGATGCCCAGAAAAGATGCATCTGGTAAGAATTCATATGATCTGTAAAACAGTTTATTTAGTATTCTCTCTGTTTCATAATAATTGTCACTCTGAGCTTTTTTTTCTCGTTACACAAAAATTGTTACTTTACAATTCAAATGTAGATTATATTTACTTTCACCTGAAAATTAATTGTAGACTATATTGATTTTATAAATAATTTTATTTATTTCAAATACTATTAGTCATAGAATATAATTAATTATATTTTACACAGATTTCAACAATTTTTTTAATCTGTGTAAAAATGTCAAAACGACACTTATTTAGAAACAGAAGAAGTATTAAATAACCTTTTATCACATTTAATAAATATATTTTTTATATGTCTATGATTTGTGCAGAATTGACTCCAGATGATGAGGAAATGGAAAAGTTGGGTAAGAAAATGCTGGAACATTGTGGAGGATTGCCTTTGGCTGTCAGAGTGTTAGGAGGACTGCTGGCTGAAAAATACACAATCCACAATTGGAAACGGTTATCTGAGAATATTGGATCTCATCTCGTTGGTAGAACCAATGAAGACAACAGTTATTCACTTAACCATATATTGTCTCTAAGCTTTGAGGAGTTGCCTGGTCATCTGAAGTTTTGCTTCCTCTACCTGGCCCATTTTCCAGAAGATTATGAGATAAATATAGAAGATTTGTCTTATTGCTGGGCTGCAGAAGGAATTCTTAGGTATGAAATTGGAGAGAGCATTCGAGATGTTGGAGATAATTACATAGAGGAGTTGGTGAGAAGAAATATGGTTATATCTGAAAGAGACAAAATCACTGGGAGATTTGAAACATGCCGGTTACATGACTTGATGAGAGAAATTTGTTTGTCAAAAGCCAAAGAAGAGAATTTCCTACATATTGTTGGTACCAGCTCTCCGACTTCACACTCTCAGTCTCTTAATACATCACGGAGGTTTGTCTCACATTATCCGGAAACATTAGATGTTGAGAGAGATATTAATAATTCAAAGGCTCGATCTCTAGTGGTTATCTCTGGTATCGATATTTGGAAGCAGTTCGATTTAGCCTTTACAAAAAGATTGCAACTTCTGAGAGTACTGCATATTCCTGGAGCCGAATTTAAAGGAAGGAGTTCATCTAATATCATTGGAAAGCTCATCCACTTAAGATATCTGAACTTGGAATTTGCGACCGTATCTCATTTTCCGTCTTCTCTACGAAATCTAAAGTTGCTGATCTATCTAAATTTAAATGTATTTTGGTATTGTCGATTACCCACGAACACCTTCTTGTTGGGGATGAAAGAATTGAGATACATTTCATTACCATGGGGTATGGGAACAAGTGATCAGCGACAGAACAGAAGAAAGTTGGAATTAAAACATCTAGTAAACTTGGAGACCATAATTAATTTCTCAACAAAGTACTGGGATTTAAAGGATCTTCGTGGTATGACCAGATTGAGGACTCTTGGATTCCGAATAACTGATGAGACCAGCTTAGAAATTCTCTCTGCATCGATAGATGGATTGAGACACCTGGAAAATCTTGATATACTTTATGAAAGGGCTAAGGAGGGGAGGAAAGAACGGAGCACAATATATGAAAGAGCTATGGGGACGAAAGAATGGAGCACTCTATTGGAATTCAATAATCTCAAAAATCTGAAGTTGGAGATAAGGATTCCATTGCTCTCTGACGAACTACAGTTCCCTTCTCGCCTAACAAGCCTGATTCTAGAGGAGAGTGATTTGAAGGAGGATCCAATGCCGATTCTAGAGAAGCTGGTGCATCTGAAAGAGGTTGAATTAGGGTATGGATCTTTCAGTGGAAGGAGAATTGTCTGCTCCAGGGGTGGGTTTCCTCAATTGCAGAGGCTTGAGTTATGGAGACTAGAGGAGTGGGAAGAGTGGATAGTAGAAGAAGGCTCCATGCCCCTTCTCCGTAGTCTGAATATTTGGGATTGCAAGAAATTAAAAGAGCTTCCTGAAGGGCTGCAATTCATCACTTCCTTGGAGATTCTGGACTTTGAGGACATGGGCGAGGAGTGGAAGAGGAGATTGTCGGAAGGAGGAGAAGATTATTACAAAGTCCAACACATCC
>OVBX01004301.1:0-14890 GCA_900406325.1 Erucastrum elatum
TTTAATTACTTCAGTGGCATGCCATTGTAAATAACACTGAAAGTTAAGGGGTAATTTATAATTGTACTTCTATTTTAATAACAGAGATAAACCGAGTAAAAGTTGCAAAAAGTACAAATATTCCTTAAGAAAAGGAACATAGTGCAGAGCTTAGAGAGTTAAAACGTAAAAACACTATATATATCACGTACAACTTTCAATAAAACAGCGTTTGTTTTATCCCTTAAATTAGGACGCCGATCAATTCGCAAAAATAAAAACAAAGTGACCATAAAAATGTCACAGTTTCCTCCACTCATTCATCTTAAAGCCTCACTTCCTTTTCCCATTCCCTATGGTGAGTAGCTCAAAGTTCTGGAGCGTGATGTTACGAACAGTCCTTGATGGCCCAGCTCGGGTGAAAGATGAAGAAGATGGTCTACCGGTCGGGTCAGGAACAAGCTGACTCCTTTGAGCGGTTGAGGAACGACTGTTGTTGGGGATAACTCTGCTCGAGCGGTTCTCTGTGAAGTCGGCTGAAGAAGTGGCTCTAACGCTTGAGTCAATGGCTTTCCTTGACGAACTTGCGTGTCTTGTTGAAGAGATTGGTCTTTCGACTCTCGTAGTTTTGCTGGTTTCAATCTAATCAATTGTTTCAGTAAGAAAGGATTTTAAAAGCATATAAGAAGATTTTGCAGCTTTTAGATGACTTACTGGTGTAGTATCCTTTGATGATGCTAATACATTCTCTGAGGTTCTTGGTCTAGATCGATCAGCTTGAACCGCACCACTTCCTGAGACATTTCTTCTAGCATATGCCTCAAAAGCACCCGAGAATCTATCACGGATGTCTTGTCCAGCTGTACAAAGAAACAAAATTAGACACGTTTGGTTTCTAGGTCGAGAATGTGAAGAAGCAAACAATGTGCACAATCAAGAATGGAGAAAGCAGGAAACTTGTCGATTGATTACCTGGCTTTTCTGGTCTCTCGGCAGATGGCACTGGGGGATTTAAAGCTGATCTAAGGCCTGAATGTTGTTTGGAACACATAGACAATCATCAGGATTTGATAATATGCTCTTGAGAATATGAAATGATGGAAAACTTCAAAGAAAGATGTTACTTACTCTTGGTTTGGAGCTAGAGCTAGAGCTGGAACCGAACTGCGGATACCTCAAGATTGTCCAATCAAATACATAGCCAAACTGATATCCTGCAAATATATAACATACGCTTAGTTTTATAATGTGAAAATCTTCGAGCACAAGTAACATCTAGAGTAAGGGAAAATCCAGACTTTTTCCAACCTTCTCGGATGAAGAGATCTCTGAAAAGCCTATTTAGGTATGGATAATCTGGTTTATCTTCAAACCACAATGATCGTACATAGAGGAAGTACGGCGTGAACTCAGGTGGAAAGGATTTGCAGAGAACCTGGCAGTGGATATGTAGATTGTGTCAATATGCTACCTCAAAGACAACATCCTTGGCAGATTCCATACAGGTTTCTCAAGAAATATGGTAAGTGATTATAAACTTTTACCTCTATGGGTGTAAGCCTTTTCTTTTCGCTGATCTTGTCATACTTCTGCTTTTTGGTACCAGCACGAAGGCCTTGCCAAGGTAGACTAGCACGATAAATTGAGTGTCAAATGGAAGCACATTTAATCTATAATGGGTAAAGTAATGATGAATATATATACCTTCCTCGAAGAAAATACATAAGCACATAGCCAAGAGATTCCAGATCGTCCCTCCTAATTTTCCCTGCGTACGAAACCTCAGTTTAGAAGATGAGAATATAATGGAATGTAGAATGGTTAAGCGAGAAAAAGCAAAAAAAACTCGCCAATTCCAAGATGAGTGTTAACACTTGCACTTGATTAGCAATGTAAAAGGCGTACAGAGAATATATATCCAGTGTTCCTTTAACATTCACCGGAACAAGCTCCTCTTTCAGAAAGAGGAAGCATAATATTTACCTGTAAGGAATGTGCTTATGAGTTTGAAGATCTCTGTACTTTTTCGCAAGTCCGTAGTCAATGATGTACACCTAAACAAGAAGAAGAGAATGGATACAAACATATTTTCAGCTCTTGATTAATGGACTTTTCCAAAAATAAAAAAAACTAAACAAGTGGTTATCATTCCACACAAAAAGGTTGCACACCAAAACTACTCACCTGGTTTGCTTTGCGTCCAAGACCCATCAAAAAGTTATCTGGCTTAATATCACGATGAAGAAATCCCCGGACATGCATATATTCGACTCTATTTAACTTAATAAATCAACATACGAATAAGTAAAGCATTGTAATAGCCGCAAAAAAAGGACAATAATAATTCATACCATCTGATCTGCAAGCATTATAACTGTCTTTAGATTGAACCTCCGACTGCAATAATTGAATAAATCCTCCATACTAGGTCCCAGAAGGTCAATAACCATGCAGTTGTATTCACCCTCGACCCCATACATTTTAGGTGTGGAATACCAGCTTCACGAAAACAAATGTAAAAGATGAATTTAACAAAAATAACTGAAACAGAAGAATCAACAGTCAAGAGAAAACTTACTTCCTCCTTGAAGAAGCATATAGAGATTTGACTCATAATGAAGTTGAGGATGCCTAGCCCGAGCATGTTCCTGCAACAACAATATCATAGGACATTAAAAGAAAAAGTCATATACAAACCCTTAATCATGCAAATGCAAGCAGCATTGGTCAACGTAGTGACTTACAAGTTTCACGGCTACTTCTTCTCCAGTTTGCACATTCACACTTGTAACCAAAACAAAACAGAACAAAGACGATAAGAATTGTTACTAAGCCTGAAAGTACCCACAAAGACATATATCCAATGAAAGATACAAATTTTGAATTACCTAGAAAAAGTTCACCAAATGATCCACTTCCAAGTTTACGTCCCAGCTTATACTTACCACCAACCACACGATCCATTGATCAAAATGTAACCTTCTTTCTTCAATCCGGAGGAAACCCAAATTGACTCAGCTCTTCAATTGTGTTTACCCTACCTCTCTAAAAGCTTTTAATCCAATTAGATAGTTTGCCAAGATCGAATTTCAAATCAATGTCCTAATCGGTTTGTTGACCTAAATCGATTTGACAAAGTAATCTTATTGATTGATACTTTTCTGACAAAGCTTCAGATCAGGTTGTGGAGAGAGAGAAGAAGGAATCTGCTACGGGTTCGATTCGACTGCTAGACAAAACTGAATTCGGTATCTTTTTAAAAAAAAAGAACAAAAAGAAGAAAAAAAGATATCCGATCTTTTTCTAGGGAAGATAACGAACTAAAGACCAAATCAAAAGGTTTTTTTTTGAGCAACACCAAATCAAAGGTTAAAAGAAGAAAAAATGAGAAAGAAGAAATGTGAAGAGATGATTTTATTTCCTTATCCCTAATTTGTTTTCTTTTGTTTTTATGCTTAACTAGTGGTATTCAGGTGGGCGCGTAGCCGGGTTTGTATATTTATATTTTCATGAATTTTAAATTAATTTTATGGTTTTAGTAAATAAAATATTTTCAAATAAATGCATATGCAAATATGTTGAAAAAGAATGATAGCGGGTAGTTGTTAAGGAATGATCGCCTCACTCTATTCATTGGTTACTTATTCTTCACTATTATGTCCATGTTTTCATTGGGTGTCTTTTCTTAACCATTGCTGGAAAAGAAATTCCTGAAGACTCTTTTTTTCTTAACTTTTAATGAGTAATGGTATGTGCCATAAGTGAAGGACTTGAAGGGACATGCTTACGTTACGAAATGCAGTGAGTTTTGGGTACCGAGTGTTTTAAACGTGGAGGCCTACTCCCTAGTTCGTTTAGCTTGCATCTGAGGTGACCATCCTGAAACTGTTATTATACCACCATGTATGTACTTTTATCAAACAGTGTAGTTAGTGTGGAACTTATTGTACAACTTAGCTTTTGAAAATCATTGTTCTTGTCGTTGCTTACGATAATATCAATATTTNCTATTAATATTTTGGTCTAACACCGTGGAGATTAGTGGTTGCGATTTTTGTTTATGGTAATAAGAAAATATTTGCAGGCTGTTGGACAGCGGCTCTTTAGTTAAATATTTGTGACTGATGTAATATTTTGTTGATGATACTTATTTTAACACAAATGTAAATTTTAAAGAATAGCAAATGAAAAATAATGTAGATTCTAATTTTTTTTTAAAAAAAATTGAGCTAATCTCAAAATGGAGCTGCTGATGGGAAATGTAGACTACTTGCTGGGTAAGTAAAATATAAAAATTGAAGCTGTGTGAGTGCAGGAGAATGGAGAAATATAAACTTTGAATTATGATAAGCTTCTGATGGGAAACTGATATTGTTGCCACCAGCTGGAAGTATTGTTGTTTACTTCCCTCAAGGTTGCAGTAGCCATGTTTTTTGTATACATAACATGAATGGCTGATCAAGAATGAATCTCTGGTTCAATATTTCAGGTGGCTATCGGTTTTCTGTTTCTTGTGTTGCGGCTTCAATGCTGAAGCAGACTGATTTCATACTAAGCTACCCACATCTTTCTTTGAACTTCATTTGCATGCTTCACAGTGTTACATTGGATGTATGGTATTTCTAAGTTACCAAAAATGGCCTCTATGCAAGATTTCTCAAAATGTCATAGTTATTGAAGACTTGTATATATAACAAACTTAACCATATCTTGGGGTATGTTTCTTTGCTTTGTAAACCTTTTCTTTCTTTTTGTTTATTCATGTTAAGATTTCCTTCAATATACAAGAATCTACTTGTGATAAACTAAAGGATGCAAAATAATTATGCAGAGATGAATGAAACATTGAGAGCTTTGGATAAGAGTGCGAGAAAGAAAAGACGGAGAACACACCATCATTTAACGATTTCACACCCATTAACGAGGGTCACTACGTCTCGCCGAGACTTCTCGAAATCGACTAGAACATAGGCATTACAAGAGGTTACAAATGATTCTCTTAAGAACTCATCACTAGCTAAGGAAACCACTAATGTAAAACCCCTTAGAAACTGCCCAAGGCTTACGCCTCTACATCTTGTTTCTCTCACCCTTACTATGTTTCTTGTGTGCTCTCACACTCTCACTTCTACTATGCTTTTCTCTCTCGGCCTATGCTCTTATTTATGAATGAAGCAACTTTGGTTCTTGAGCAGCTACAAAACCCTGAACGCCTCTTCCCTTAAATTATGATAAGGGAAAACACATAGGGACAAACTGTCCTATCTTGTGCTCAAAACTAGATACCAATAGTAAGAATTCTCTTTGTGGTCCAAAGTTTCCTAACTCAACCCAGAGTAAACCTTGCTTTTAACTTGAGTTCTTTTTTGGTTATTTGAATATTTCGAAGACTTGTTCATTAAGTTCTTATCTTCACAATTGTTATAGTGACTTATTAAACCATATTGGGTGGGAGGGGGGTGGGTTCAGGATGATATTCTTGACATATGTGTTTATGGACCAAAAGATAAGTTTATTCCACTATCATAATCCAGGTAGATCTTTCTGTTCCCTCATATTTCTTTTGAGTCTAATATTTGAAATCTTAGCTTGGGAAGCTGAAATTTTATTAAAATTGAATAATTTATGTAGCTTTTTAAGATTTTTATGTATGTATGGTCTATTAAGTTTTTGGTTCCTCATTTTTCAGGCTGCTATTCATGTCACAAGTCTAATAGCTGTTTAAGTTCTTCGTGTCCGTGAAGGCTGTGAGAAAATAATTAAATCGGTTGATGTGACTTGTGGCTCGGGTTGGGAGAGCAAGCTGCTCTGGCATTTGCTGGACCCTTCTAATTAGTTAATCATACAACACTCCCATGTCTTTAAGATACCATAATCAGGACAACGTACATCACGTATGATATTACTAGAATGTTATGTTCCTTCATTTACCTTCTGCAAAATTGACTTATTTTTGTTCTTTTCTCTATTACTGCTTTTACTATCAAGGTTTGAGGACGGGCCAAAGCTTGTAAAAAGTAGAGGACAAGCCATGTTGGTAACATTTTATAAACTTTTTTGCTTAGCTCAACCTTGTTTAACAATTTGAACTTCTAACAACTGTTTTACCACTTAATCTTTAATTAAAATTAGGATAAGACATGCGCTTTGAGCATGGTGAAAATTTAAGAAAATGTTTTATAGAATGTATATAAAATAGTGTATATATATATTTATATTTTGATCAGTTGCAAATGTAATCACTTAGGATTGATTCAAAAGTTTTACCATAATTTGTAATGGGCCATGATTTAAATTCAAGATACTATATCATAACATTAACCAATTGATGGGCTAAAGCATTCAAAATTAAATATAGTATTGACCAAGCTTTTAATAAAAAGACATATCAAGAGTTGGGATGATGTCATTCCATTCTTTTGAATTTTGTTTTCCTTAGTCAAACGTTGAAAAAAGGGAATAGGTTCTATCACTCAAAAAGATCAACTACAATAACACTCTTTACCAGATTTTCTTACTTACATATCTTCTAAACTGAAATTTTACATATTCATTATTATTCTCGGTCTACTTTTGTCTCAAATGAAGATATGTATGCGACACAAAAGACCCAAAAGCAACACTTGTTTATTAAGCCTTCAAAACTCTAGATTTATGAGAATGAATTTCAGATTGGATTTAGGGTGTAGGATTTAGGTTTAGTGTTTAGATTTACGGACTAGAGTTTAAAATTTAAAGTTTCAGATTTAGCTGACGACGTTAACACCATTAAAGTCAGCATCTTCCTTTTACTCAGCTATTTGAATCAAAGTCTTGCAGGCTCTTGGTAGACAAGAAAAAATCTCCATCCTTTTCTATTTTAATTGTAATTAATTTAATTCCGATAACAAAGTAAGAGAGGGAGAGAGAGAGAGAGAGAGAGAGAGAGAGAGAGAGAGAGAGAGAGAGAGAGAGAGATATTTTACTGTATATAAAAAAAAACAGCGAAGAAAGTTATTCTTTTTTGTTATGACAAAAGAAAAAAANTTGGTGAGAATGAAAGTAATTATATAGATGTGTCTGGGAGAAATGGCCAGAGTCATGCAAGTGAAGTTTGATAAATACTGGAAGGATTATTCTGTAATCTTGGTTATGAGAGCAGCTCTAGATCTGAGAATAAAGATTGATATGCTGGAAGCTGCTTATAGACCAGTGGATCACACTACCGCAAGCTTAAAGACTGAAAACTCAAAGAAAGTTTGAGTGATCTCTATAAAGAATATCAGAAGCTTTTTCAAACAAGTTCTTCAGGTGGTTCATTTACGAACTCCACATGAGATTTTGACAGAATCTTCACTTGAAGATGATTACTGCAATGTAAGTAACTTAAAATAATTGTAGGCAATCTCAGTCATTCATTATCTTGAATTATCTACTTGAAATATCTATTTTAGGATTTTTTCAAGTTGGAAAAGTGCATTGGAGGTGGAGCTAGTGATCCAAAGACACATTTGGTTATCTACTTGGGATAGCTAAAGCTAAATAGAAGGCTAATTTAAATTTGGATATCTTGAGTTATTGGAAAGAGAACCAACATCGATTTGGGGATTTAGCATCAATGGCTATAGACATCCTCAGCATTTCGATTACCACAGTAGCTTTGGAGTCTGCCTTTGGCCTCTTACCAAAAAAAAAACTTAAAAATACCATTTATGACTATTTTCTTGTAACTGATTCATATTATATTTTCTAGGTACAGTTGAAGATCTCTTTGATGAAAATGAAGATGTTCAAAACAACCAAGTAGTTCAGGAGTGGAGTCTTCAACATCAAAAGATTGAAGTGTTTGATAGAATTATGGAAGTGATAAGATGTAAGTTTTACTCCTTACTAAAAGAAATAACCTCCAGTTTTAATGTTCATTTTGGTGATATGTGTCTTCAATAACATGGAAAAAAATATCATGGAATAACTTGCTACATCATCTTGCAAGTGATATGGGTCGTTTATTTATCTGGATGTTTATTGAGTACATAATCTCATTTTAAGTCTGTCGTTAAAGAGTAACCAACAGTGTTGTATTTGGTGTCAGGAAGTTGTGATTGAAGATCAAGACAATAGAAGTCATTGAGCCGTTAGAAAGCATCAGTGCCAGTTTCATCCCAACTAGCAAACAGACTATCAAATTGTTATGTTTTTGTAATGTAAACTCTTCAACATCTTGTAAACTCATGAGAATGTCTTGTAAACTTATGAGAATGTCTTTCTGATGCATCATCAATGCAGGTTTGTTTATAGCAAATGTCTTGTAATTTTTTTATCTAGACGGGTATTTTAACGAATGTACAATAATCTGGCTTTTAGTGGACATACAATAATCGGGCTGTTAGTGCAAACGGGCTTTAACGAACGTGTAGTAAACGGACTGGACAATAACAGACGTGGGCTGGACATGCCAGTTATAACATCCCTAGTTATAGCACATATCTTAATCTTTATACAATCATCTCTTGTCTAAACATGTAACTGAATAGCTAAGCTGGTCAAATATTTAAATCTTTTAACAACAAGAGGCCAACATTCAGATAAAAGTCATATAAGTATAAAGTAATACTCGTAAAGAATTGAACAAGTATCACAATTTTTAACTATATTTTTTTTTGGATTTGATTCACAATATATTCACATATTAAAATAGTACTTGAATACTTTTTATCAGTCAATTGTAAACAAGAAAAAAAATTGAAAGATTTATCTTATTCTTTGGGAATTCTACCAGTTTTACAAAGTTGCATCCATTTATACAGCCATATAACAAAAATACAAATCTCTACATTTTTTTGGACTTTTTTTTTTGGATTTGAACAAGGCACAAACAAAATTAGAATATCATTAAAACATCATTTCTCATCCTCGGTCTAACTTGTTTTGAATTTGCCTCACAATTGTCTCCTCTATTTCTATTTCTCCTTTTTAATTTGGCTCTTACTTTTTGTTTTGGATTTGAACAAAACACAAACATCATTTTTCATCTTGTTTAGAATTTGTCTAACAATTATATCCTCAATTTCTATTTTTTTCTTTGGAATTTTGCTAGTGTGTCACTAAGTATTACAAATTGGTATAACAATAAAAAATTCACAATTCCATTGATTTGGTAGAATTTCATATTACTTAAAAAACCAAAGCCCCATAACTAAGACAACAGGAATTAAACAATAACCTACAACTATCTTTCCATTACCGGGTACTTCAACTTTCATGGTCGCTTTGATTACTTTAACTTCCTATTGTAGCACATGAATTTGGTTTAATTGTTGTATCTCATCTGTCAATGCCTCATCAGCCCATATGAAGACATAATTGTCGTTCACAAGCTAAAAAATAGAAAACTTAATGGGGGTTTAGACATCTTAATGCACTAATAACTAAAGTTGAAAGGTTTTACCTCCTTTCATCCGCATATAGACATAGGATTTAGAGATGAGCTCAACAAAAAACCATGCCACAACTACACGTAATAGGGATCCTACGAGTTCTGACTCTGTTCCAACCACCACCTCGGAACAGGAACCCGACTAGTTGGTCAATATGGAAATAGAGAGATAGAGAGATATAATTAAGATGAGGGAAAATGGGCTTGAGACTTGAGAGGATTGGGAGGATTGTAGATATGGAAAACCCCCTTTAAGTTTTTTTTTATATTTTACAACATAATGACATGACATGACTCTATGCGTGTTTAGAAAATATGAGGCAAAAATGGGAGGGAACTTAATTTTTTAAGAAATTCATATTCGAAGTTTTGCTTTTCGAAGTCATATTTTCATTTATTTTATTTCTTCTGCAGATTTACTAATCTAGTTAAACGGTTAAACAAATACTAAGTTATACCACTAGTGCTTAGATTTTTAATATCGATAATCACTATACAATCTATCAAGTCTTTGTTATATAAACCAAGTTCTTTACAGTCTAAATCTGCTGAAAATTTAATAAGTTGTTCAAATTTTTGTAGTTTCAATAAGTTTTACTAAGTTATACATTATGGGTTAGGTTAGTGACTGGTCTCTTTGTCAAATATTCCATTCGGTGAATGAAAGAGGAATGTGAGGATATTATGGTTATTTTAATACACTACATGATTTTTGTAATATACTGCATTTTATATTACAAGATTTTTAATATAAAGATTCTGTAACTATAAAATCATCGTAATGCATCTAATATAATGCTTATTTTTTTACATCTAATACAAAATAATATAATCATATTATTACATCTAATATAATGATAAAAGATGATTATTTTAACCATCTAATATAATGCTTATTTTCATGAACTATATAAGTTTTGTAAAACTATACAAGGTTTACAGTATTTCGGTTAAAAAATACGAAGTTATACCATTTGTAACGATATAGTCGTACCAAGTTATACTAAGTTATACCGTTTGTGCTAGGTACAAACTTAATCAGTTGGGAAACATGTAATGCTTGATGTAGTGTTGGGTTCACATGTAGTGCTTAATTTAGTTTCACTTTCAGGTATGAATATACACTTATAATTTGTAAGAAAAAATTATTTAATGTAGTGTTGGGTACAAATTGAATCTAATGTTAAAAAAATTTCTCCAACTATGATGATCGGGAATAGAGATAAATAACATGCTGAATCGGAGAGGAAAGGGAAGAAGAGGGACAAGATAGATAAATACGTCAAAAACACTTGATTGGTTAGATGAATAAGTGTATAATTGAAATTAACCACATTAACAAAACATTGCCAATTAAATGAAGATTATATTAGACTTATTAAGAGTAGGACATGATAATTTTTTTTTGTTTAGGAGCCTGTGAAATTTTGACCCCAGCTATTTTACTTTTTTTTAGTTTTAAATTTTTTTAACTAATCAATGTGGTATTTTGATTGGTAATAACAGATAAGGTAAATTTGAAGGTTCACCACAATGGGTGAACGAATGTATTAATTCAATTCAAAAGAAGAAAATATTTTGTAACTTCATCTAATGAATATTGTTATGTAGTATGAGTAATCAGAGTATTTGATATGAATGGAGTATAATGATAGTCATTAATGTTTAAATTGTATATGCTTTAGATTGGACTATCTGAATCACCCAAGGGAAACTAAGATTCACCTTTGATTTTATCTAGCTCGCTATATGGCGAGCCGGATCGTCTTCATCCTAAATCAATCATTAAATCAATCCGTTTGTTTTATAGTTGGTCATAAATCAATCATTAAGTTTAAGGAATTTTTATAATCTTTTGGCTTGGTATGCAAGTTTGTCTATTGTTCGTTTCCAAAAATGAATATATAGACTAAATCATACGGATTTGATGTACAAAATTCTTTGGATTTAATGTGTTATGGTAATATGTTAGTTTTTGTCATAATATTTTTAAGAGACATTAAGTGATGTATATATTTTGTAAACGACCCAGCTCGCCATATAGCGAGCGGGATGATATCATAAGTGAATCTTAGTTTCCCTTGGGTGATTGAGACGGTTGGGAATTTTTGGTCGACCTGATTCTCGTTTCTTCGTTTATTTTCCTGAAGTCACCTGCCAATAGATTGGACTATCTTTCACGAGAACTTATTGTATAACTCTTTTTAAACATATACGAGGCTTTTGTCTTCGTTTTCTACTTCTCTTTTTTAGAAGAAATATTTATTGGAAATTTTCGGGTATTGATTCCGTCGTAACCGATTATGACCCCAACAAAATAGACAATAAGTGTTAAAAAAAATTCCATAGGTCAAAGATGGTCTGATTTATTATTAAATTGTGTAATTCAATATGTTACTCATGGTAAAAAATTGGACCAGTTTAACTTAATGATATGTGAATTTCAAAGGACTTTTATAAACTACACTAAACATGATAGTTTGTATCTGAAAAGTTTGATTTCTAAAAAAATTGAAAAATCAGTATGTAGATGACGAAGCTTTGAATTTTCTTTTATGCTTTATAGACGAATCACTACAAAAAAAATTCATTGAGAGAAGATTGTTATAGCACATTTTACTGAACTGCTATCGTAGATGACTTAAAAATTTCCGAATTATAAAACAGCGTTAGATAAATGTTGTAATAGAGTAAAAGAGTAAAACCTATAATAGAACTTAATTAATCCTATTTTGAAAATTAAGTGAGCGGGAGAATATAATTACCGATTCCGCCAATGCTAAGCGGGAAATTAGGTTTAAGCGCCAAAACATTATTTAAGTGTCTTTAGTAAGACTATCAAAGACATATAATAGCATTTTTCTAATGCCAAGAAAAGATATATGATCACATAAAACCTAACCCCTAAACTCTAAAAGAAACCCTAAAACTCTAATCTCTTCAAATCTTAAAATTAATGAGGTTCACAGCTGCTCATGGTGGCAACATATTGACATAGCTGGGAGTGGAGAGTGTTCCACAACGATTTGACATAGGCAGTTGAAGCCACACCATTTAATCTTCCTGTTATGGTGGATGAAGATGAAGGCGGCTGAGTTTAGAAGATAGGGAGTCTTTTTCTTTTTAGGTTTAGATTCCTTTTTGGTTTAGTGTAAACCGGATCAGAGAAAGTGTAGTGGTTTAATTTTATTTTTTAGTTTCTGGTTTAGTTTTATAAACCGGAATTTATATGTAACCAATTTTAATTTATAAATAAAATTTATTTTATTTTTAACTATAATTTTTTTTCAATTATTTTAATTATAATTTTTTTTGGTTTAATGTAAAATTATCGATTATAGCACGAAGTAAGAATCATAACCAAGTTAATAACATCATTCAAGTATTGCTATTGTATCTACACATTTTGTGGCATTAAGAAAAATGTTATCGTAGAGGAGGTATCTATGATTGTTGCAGTATACATAGCATTTACGAATTTGCTATCAATCATCTAATATAGTATATTTCCGTGCTAACAATGTAGATATTTCTTGTAGTGAATGACAAAACAATTTTTAATGGTGACAACGCTTTGAATTAATATTATGATCGCTATACGACCATGCTGCATATTTGATAGTTTCACTGAGTATGATATTATTCATTATGATAGTTTCACTGATTATGATCAGACTGTATACTAATAGTCTAATCGAGTCTCAGGCTATTTTCATAATTCATCGTTAATTTAGTTTATTGTATAACAATGTAAAGAAGCAGACTATTTTTATGTTGAGATATTTCATTTTCTTACGAAAGAAAATATTAGTCTAAATTTTGTCCAAAGTCATTTTAAAACTGTCACGTAAGCAATAAAAAATATTATGCGTTGACACGTCATCAATTTTATATTGTATAATACAAAACTGAGATTACAGCTTCTTAAAAGATTCTCAAATAATATATAAGGAATGTCTTTGTTAGGCCTCTGCAGATGCTTCTAAAAGTGTCATGGTTAGTATCATAGGATTGGATTCTGAAATAGTTAAAAATTGTGTGATACATGAAATGAGGAAGTAGAAAATCTGCCAAAGTTCAGATTGCAAATTATCACCATCCTTCATAGATCTTTTGTATTTGAAACTTGTACAAAAAAATTCCACATTCCCTCAAATGATATGTTACATGGTATTTACACAGTATCTAAAGGTCTTAAAAGAATCGAGGTTGTTAAAACCAAATTTAAGTCACTCAAGGCCCAAATGTTGATATACTCCCATTTTCAGTAAGTTTTATATGTATAATACTAATTTGATCCCGTGAGATGAATTTAGTTTTATACATTTGAATTTGATTATGAGGATCTTAATATTGGGAAGGGCTGGGTTGACTCGCTCTCTCTTTGTAGATGATCTGATGGAGAACGAAAAGATTGAAGTTTGATTGAAAATTTTGCCAAAAAAAGAACAATTTTTATTTTTGGTCAATACAAAAAGAAACAACTCTGATATTGTCCTCTTCATACAAAACCAACTTTTATTCTTTTAGGAATTTTACTACCCTTCTTGTTTTACAAAAAGTCTATATAAATATAAAAAAAATATTAAGGCAAAAAATTAAAATAAAAATAACAAACATGATATTAACATGCATGTGTATTTAGGAAAATTATTTTATGTTTAAAATAGTTTTGGAATAGCAATTTCAAAATAGGCTAAAAATGTCAATAAACATGATCTACCATATTCGGAGACTTTGAATTGGAAGCATATTGAAAACACAATAATCTAACAGACACAGGATACATAATATATAAAATCATTTTTTTCTTAAATTAAAATAAGGAGTTTTAATACCACCATTGTCGAAGTTACAATTTTCTTTATCTTCGATCGTTTTTCTGTAGTCGAATCGTTCAGCACTTAGTAGTTGACATTTGAGGATTGACAATCTGGATACATATAGTCATAAAGATTAATAATCATTTGGCAATTGTTAAAATCATAAATAAAAGAAAGCATATTCGCAAACATAGGATATTTGAAAATATTTATGCATATGAATTCATTTTCATATATAAGTTCATGTATTAGTGGACTTAGTTGCCACCATGTCCATATATGTTTAAATCAATAGATCTACCTCATACCAAGTATATATTTATGTTTGTGTTGTATAATATTAGTTTAAATTATTTTCATTAGTTTCTCTTGTAACCTTATTTTGAGATAAAAATGCTTTTATGAGGAGACTTCGATTAGCTATGTAAAATTAATGTTTCAAATGGTTTTAATATGTTTAGTAAGTATGAAAGAGGTAAACATTAAAAGGAAATATAAACATAAAAGTGACCAAGTATCTATTGACCGTACATGGGGACTGATCATATATGGCAACAAAAAAAGTGTAGACGTGCTTTATTCCAAATATCACATCGCCCATCGCGAAACCAAAAAAATTGCAAGAGAAAACTAATTAACATGAACTGGTAGAAAATATGACATTATGACTGCC
>OVBX01004302.1:346-12783 GCA_900406325.1 Erucastrum elatum
CTCTCTCTCTCTCTCTCTCTCTCTCTCTCTCTCTTGTTCTTGAGCTTTATTTCTCTTGTTCTTCATTTTCTCACACAAGATAACATACCTGAAACCTGAACAAGTTGGCCAGTGGTCTTGCTGCAACAGTTTCAGCGTCCATGGTAACATAGCTGATACCATAAGTGTTGATTTATTGTTGCTTAATTTAAAACCTCCTTCTCTGTAATGTCTTCATCATATAGGGTCCTCGGAGCCTAGGAGGGCAGACCCACAGAGTTAGCCCCTTCCACATCGCTTCATAGATATTGTGGGGGAGGACCATTACATTCCAGGCTTCCAGCTTAAGCTTTCACATTAAGAATTCACATCAAAGCATCAGTCTTTCACCATAGCTCGCATATTTGATCGTAAGTTGTAGGCCATCGTGGAGAGGTTCCATAACTGACTAATCTCCCGGTTGAGACAGAATCTGGGAGTTTCAAGCTGATGAAGATGGATGCGAGGACATGCATTGTTAAACTGATGTATACATGTCACTGTTGTCTACTTCAGACGTATCTCTACTATCCAGTTTTTCTTAAATTTCGTTTTGACATTAATAAGTCATTATTAGAGTCCCACATCGGACAATTCAAGTGTCCTTGGGCATTATATAAGTGTATGGACAATCCTCCACTCATAAGCTAGCTTTTGGGTGTGAGTTAGGCCCATCACTAATATGGTATCAGAGCTCATGGTGAAAGCCCAGCACATGAGTTCCCATATAAATAGTTGTCCACCTATGTAGCCTATAAACATGGCCCATCTTGCTGTGGTATGTCCGAGATGTTGGGCTTGGGCTGTTTCCGTGTTGGACCGTTTCCCACCCACATCTCGAGAGGGGCTATTAGAGTCCCACATCTGATAATTCAAGTGTCCTTGGGCATTATATAACTGTATGAACAATCCTCCACTCATAAGCTAGTTTTTGGGTGTGAGTTAGGCCCATCACTAATAGTCATACTTGAGTGCATTGTCCTGTTTTAAAACATGATTTTGTTTGCTTGAAATTAGTTACCCAACAAGTAGTCTATGCTTATTTACTTAGAGATTAGCTCAAGAAACTTTTTAGAACTAAAATTTGATATCCTTTCATCTTATTTTTCTTATTTTGATAGTTTTAGTATGCAGAATATAGAGTTCAAAAACTATATATACAAGTAAAACAGAGAAAAAGAGACTACAAAAGTATGAAACCAAGAAAAGTATTTTTTTGTGTGGAATTTGTTAGTTCAAGTGTTAAAATAAGTATCATCAACAAAATATTGCATTAATCATAATTATTTAACCGAATAGCCGCTATCCAACAGCCTGTAAATATTTTCTTATCTTAACGTAAACCAAATCGCAACCACTAGACCCCACAGTATTAGACCAGAATATTAATAGTATCACAAGCAACGACAAGAACAATGATATTCAAAACTCAGTTGTACAATAAGTTCCACACTAACTACACTGTTTCATAAAAGTACATACATGGTGGTATAATAACAGTTTCAGGATGGTCGCGTCAAATGCAAACCAAACGAACTAGGGAGTAGGCCTCCACGTTTGAAACACTCGGATACCCAAAACTCACTGCAACTCTTAACGTAAGCATGTTCCCACACTTCCTTCACTTATCGCATGTATCAATGAATACAGTGAGACGTTTGTTCCTTAACAACTACTCTCTATCATGCATCGGTAAAGAATACATCTGTGAATCCAATATTCATATCACATTCATCCTTAACAACTATTCTCTATCATTTTTTTAACATATTTGCATCTTCATTTATTTGAAAATATTTTATTTACTAAAACAATAAAACTAATTTAAAATTCATGAAAAAATAAAACATACCAATCCGGCGCTACGCGCCAGGAATACCACTAGTAGACTTATAATTTATAACTATTTGAGACTAAATGGATTAGTTCAAATCTCTTATACTGTTAGTTAGTTCTCATCGAACTCATAATGTTTATATCTTATAAATTAAAGGCATGTGCCCCTACTAATCTCTATGTAATTCCAATAACTTTGAAACCGAGCAGAGCTAAATCAAGCTACCTCCCTTTTTTTCTTCTTCCCATCAAATTTGCTTGGATCAGAAGAAGACTATGCAGCCACTTTCTTCATGCTGCTGCTAGTACTACTCTTTTTCAACATCCCACTGAACAATGGCTCTGACTTTAATGGTCCTCTGTTTCGGGCTGCTCGGTTTGATTTAACAAAATCGTGAATTTGATTTTGAAACTTTGCTCGGTTTGATTAGAGTCTTGCAAACATTAAAATACAAATAACCAATCGTTCTCATGTTGCGAATGGTGTCAATATTAAAAACGTAACAAATCTCATAGTCAATATCTTTGAAAAGTAAAAAGTTGACTATGATTAGTTTAGCAAGATATAACACTTGGTCAATGTAATCCAAGTGACATGGTCTACGTTACAACAGTTGAAGATGATTACTGTTTTCTCATATAGTACTTTCTGAACATAATAAATGCATGCAATGAAGCTTTGAAATCCAATTTGTAAAAGCAACTAAAATGGAGTCGTCATCATTGATCATACCCGGTTTGACGGACGACGTTGCGGCGCTCTGCCTTTCACGAATCCCGCGCTCAAACTTTCGTCTCCTTTCTCAGGTATGCCGGCGATGGAAGACGTTCCTCAAGAGCGAGGATTTAACCGCCGTTCGAAAGCTGACTGGAAGAATGGAGGAGTTCATGTGCGTTCTGATGGAAGATATGCCTGGCACAAGCGTGTACTGGGAAGTTTTCGACAGCTCTGGGAACAATTTGGGACGGATTCCTAACATCCCTGACCCTGGGCCACTGAAGTGGGGATACGGCGTCACGGTGCTTGGTGGTGAGAAGATCTTGTTCATCGGTGGATTTACAGGGAGTATTGGCACTCCCCTTGCTTCTGCTGATGTTTACGAGTACAGTCCTGCTACTAACAGGTCACCCATCTCAATCTCTCTTCTCTTAACAATCTGATCAATATGTGACATACATACATACATATTCAACTTGATATCTTTGTCGGAATGATATCAACAGCTGGAGAAAACTGGCAGACATGAACATACCACGTTACAGCTTTTCATTAGCTGAAGTGGACGGCCTTTTATATGTGATCCAAGGCTTTAGCAATGATGGTTATTGCCTTTTCAACACTGAAGTATACAACCCGGAAACTAACCGATGGAGCCTTATGGATAGTCCAAACATCCAGGTCGCCATTGGCTTCGCATTTTCCTTTAAGTCCAAACTCTACGTTTTAGGTAGTAGAAAATCCCAACAACTGGTTAAACTAAGTTTTTTAATTTAATTTTAAATAACTGATTATGATATTTTCAGATAATGGGACGGCCACAATTGACATATATGACACCAAAACGAACACTTGGGAAATGTTTGAATCAGATGAGTTAGCGGCTGTTTATTCCTACACTGTTGTGAGGAACAAAGTGTATTTCTTGGACAGCGAAAGGCCTGGACGTCTGGGAGTGTTTGATCCAGAGGAGAACTCATGGACCAGGGTGTTTGTGCCTACGGAGCCAGGAGGTTTCCAGTCAAAGTTAGGGCAATGGAACAATAAAGTTCTGCTGTTTTTACGGAGTTCTGTAGGTAAGACCATAATGAATGTTTTTGACGAAGAGGAAGGGTCCAAGTGGAGTGACTGTGATCTGATTAAACTATCTGGTTATCACGTGTTCAACGTTCTCATCAAGTTCTGAATTTGCCCTTTGGCTTCATTCTTTTTTCTAGTGTGTGTGTGACGTTTTGGAGCTGTGAGTCTGTGTGTCTGGCCACAATTCTCCCCCCCCCCCCCCCACCTNTCCTATATGTTTGGTTTGTAATTTACCACTTAACCTTTTGGTGTTTGTTGCAAAGACCAAAGTAGCTGATGAAAAAAAAAACTCTTAATGGACAATAACAAAAGAAAAGAATCATTAAGAAGCAAAAGCTTCTTTTGTAAAACTCTGTAGCAGATTCAACATGTAAAACCAATAAACCCAACAACACAATGTTTCAACATTATTTGTTGTTATCCATGTCAACACAGAGACTTCATTCACCATTATAAATGACTAAGCTTATCTTCCGCCTCGCTCATTTTTTACCGCACTGGTATAGCATTCTGTGCCAGGCGAACTTGATGCATCTGATGTACCAGACGCCCTTAGAGCAGCTTCATTCTGCAAGAGAAACCTCAAAACTATTAGAACTACGTGTGTTGAAGAAGATACAAGCATATTAAAGAGATAGACAAGCTTTGCATGATACATCAAAAAAGCAACAGTGACTTGCAAGTAAGTGTTTGTCTTGTTAAAAAGAAGGAATGAAGGGTAAATTTGGTTGACTGCCACAAATGAGACTTTGACCTTCATCGCTCTGAAAAAAAAGAAAATATGAAAGGTGGGAGCAAATCTAGTTGCAATGGAAACTTGGGCGCCAGGGCCTGGTAGGTTCACACAAAGTTGTGTATATTCCGAATACTTAGGACATGAACTCTGCTATCTAAAGTAATAAACAAAAGAGTGTGTGACAGTGTAGTATTTCATACGACTGTTTGGTGCGATAAGATAATAGTTAATGAGAAGACTGGGAGAAAGCTTTCTTCTCTAATATAAAATTTTCGTATTCCTGGTTCTGATGCCTAAGCGCACCTAGGCAGACGAAGCAACTAAAGGCGGCAATGCTCATGATTTCGAGTGGCTTGGGAACCCTTCATTTGTATTAGGCTGCAAGGGAGGAAAAATAAAAACTGTTACATTATTCAAAACTCAGATTAAAAGAACTTTATAAGCTTGAAACGTAGAGGGCTCATGAGGCTGTACGTTAACTGGTATGTCTTAAACACAAATTAAGGTGGATTTAACCTGTTTTCTAGGTAACCCATATCCAGTAAACTATGGTGAAGCAAGCTTTTACAAATTATCACAACTTACCTTTGATGATGATCTGTAGATTAGAGGAGAACCACGCTGATGAATTTCCTCTTGGCGAATGCAAGCCACCATTTGTTTGGTGTCCCATTAGCTCTATACGCTACGCTCACTAGCCTCCCACTAGTCTACTGAGAATATGTTAGATGTATTAGCAGAGCCGGCCGGCCCTTGTAAGAAGCTTGTGCTTCCGACCACTATAGAATATCTTATTTAGCGGTCTGATTCTGACAGAAAGTTCTTAGTAGCATTAGTGATTTGGGTATGTCTCACAGAGGTTTAACGTTAGGGGTCAATTTCCCTTAGGAGAATAGGCCACATTTTTTTAATTTTTGCTTCTAGCCATAGTCGTATATTTATTAGGACCAGCTCTACGTATTAGTGATGATAAGGAGGAAACTAACGAATATTGAAAGATGAAAAGAAGCCATCTCTTGAGAGTCATTAATGGATATAGTTTTAATTTGGTGCTTTTCTTTGTTCTCTTACGTACGTACAACTATGAAACTATTGCATGTTAACAGAAATGTAAAATTGTATATGTAGTAAATGTACAGAAAATAACTGGCCCGTTTAATCTATATCGAATGGAGCAAGTCGACAGTGCTCTTGATCAGGAATATCCTTATTTCAAGAGGTCCTAATTCAGTGTCCGAGCAGCGGATCTAATTTGAGGAAGGTTACCTATAAAACAGGACAATTTCTTAATCTTTCAAGAATTTATATTGATTATTATTCCTGAAAAAATACAATGATCATAGAAGAATACAAGTTGAATTAGCTTAATCCATCACACTGTTGCAATTATCTTTTTGATAAGATGCACTCCCGCAAACACCACAAAGAGTACCACCAGGCAAAGAATGACAAGTATCACACAAAACTGCACACCTCCATCCATATTTACTTTTTCTTTCTTGTTACAATCTCTTTTAGTTTGTCTTGTGGTGTCTTGTGGGGTTTGTGATCTTGTTTTTAAAAATGGTGGATGTATAAATAAGTAAATGTCTACAATTCGATCAGATCATCACATATGTTTAGCACATATCTGATATTAAATAGATTGTGAATTGCTTTCGTACAAATCTCATAGTTATAGTAAGTAGACTTTTTACTTAAGGGTAAATCTCTTTTAAAAATTATTTCCAAAATAACAAATTTAAAGTCAAAGTTACCAAAATAGATTTACTAGAAAGGTTAAATGATAATTATATTTTCATTTGTACATTTTAGTTATTTATTTATGAAATATATAAAAGATATAAAGATTAAATTTTCGAAAATAATAAATTTAGTTTCGTTAAAAGATGAATTCATAACAGTTTTTATTATATGTTTTGAAAAGAATTAGAAAGAGCTTTGTGAGTATATATAACTAAAGGCAGATCCGAGCTTTCACTAAATTTTATACTTCATATTTATATTAATTTGTTTAATAATTAAATAAAAATACAATATATAATAAGAAGTGACAAATACATGTGAAGGTTTTTTAAAAAATGATTAATTATAACATGTAACATATGAAATTACTGTATTTGAAACAGTTATATAAATATTTAAATATATAATTAACATTAAAAATGTATACCACTGATGATCTAAAGCAAATATCTGTGGATATAAAATTAAAAATAAATACATGCCTGATTCCGCAAGTCAAGATATAATATACTCTTAAAGTTTGTTTATAAGTTTATTAGGTTGCTTCTTGTTTGGTTGGTCCAGTATTTCACATGATTCTTTTTGGTAGTGGTGTAATTGTAAACTTTGGTTGTGGAGCTTGTGTGGCAATAATTAGTTAATACGCAGTGGCACGATTCTCACACTCTCCCCAACCTGCTCTGATTTGGAGATAACCGGTTCTTCACTGGAGAAGAATGCAATTTTCTTGTGATCTTATAAGTTCTCAGTGAATGAATGAGATTTCGATTTTGGGTCTTCTCTAAATTGAATGTCTTTTTTTTAAAAAAAAATATTTTAAGGATAGAGAGGGAGACGAGCTGCCACAATATGAACATATCTATCAAAATTACTTCTTTTATCGAAAGTAACAACCTTTCTCTAAAGCACATAGCTCTTGGTTACATTCTTCCTAAAGTTGATTTTTAATAGACAAAAGAAACAGAAGGAAGAAGATATTTTAAGTTTGATTTTGGAGATCCTGACAGTGCTTGTGGTGAGAGATGCCTCAGTGTGATAACCAAAAATTTCAAAAGGTCACAAACGGCACACATAATGAGAACCAGCAAATCACCTTGGGCCTATATACAAAAGGAAACGAATCCTAAGGCCTACAAAAAGGAGAAAACTTAAAATGTTCAAACCAAGCTGGAAGGAGAGTCTGACAGGAGAAACTAGCATCGAAATCTCATGAGAGAGGATCCAAGCAAAACTGAATGGTTCTTTTAATTTTTGACTGTCTAGATAGATTTTGTCTTCATTTGTTTTAAGTTAGATTTATCCTTATTACCATGTTGTTATCTTTAATTTATTTGCGGAATTACGATTATGTATTACTCTCTTTTTTTTTTGAAAAGGTGTATTACACATATACACAATTGTTTTTTTTACATGACTAACATGTCATGTCTTTACATAACTAATGTTATCAATACTTTTAAAAACATGAAAACTCTTTATCGACTATGCTTTGGACTATAAAAAAAGTCTATGTTGGTCATATTATTTTTATTCATATATCTAATTTAATTATCTTCCCTATTATTTATATTCATATAATCATATATATAATTTAGTTACAATTAAATATACATCATTCCTAAAATTAAGAAACTAACTAACTAATCTATTATTTTTTTAAATTAATGAATTTAATTTATATAAATGCCAAATTTCATTAAAATAAATTATAATTTATTCATTAATGTAATAAATAATTATATATGTCTATTAATTCGTATATATACAACTATTTATTAATCCAGATGCAAAAAAAAACAAATTCTTCAAAGCCTCACCAAATACATAAAATATATAATTCTTATATTTAGAGTAATAATATATATATATATATATATTAATAATTAGCTACTATTAAAATTTAATATATGATGAAACATGTTATTATTGGTATTTTATGAGTATACTTTTAATGGGTTATTCAAACATACATGTAATAATTTTATCAAATATAAACTAATAAATATAAAGTAAATTAATTAATTAATTAAATATTTTATAAATTATAAAACATACATTCATGAATTTTACCAAATAATTCAACGTATAAAAAGTAAATTAAGATATATAAAATAATAAATAATTACATATTTAAATTAGAATATTAAAAATAATTCAATATATTATGATATGGGTTGAATGAAATATAGTTAATTTATATAATATTAAAGTAAATTTGACCAACATATAAATATAAATATTTACTATAATTTACAGTTTTAAAATATCAGTAAAATTAATAAGGACGGGTTATATTAATGAATTATCTTAGTTTCATAAAATTATATTTATTAATTTTAATTTAATTATATAGAAATATAATTTTTTAATAAAAATACATGTATGAAATTTTTGATTTTCAGTTCATAATATTTCTTTTTAAAAAAAAAAACTGATTATGTATATCCGCCTCGGGTAAACACAAGTAAATATATTAAGTTATTTCAAAAATAACTGAATGGTTTATATATCTCTTGAACCAAAAAAAATAAAAATAAAATCATAATTAAACTGAAACCAAAATCTAAAAAGAAAAACAACCTAAAACCAAAACCAAACATCATATTTAAACATATTGGTGAATAAAATGACGGGTTAAATAAATTTGTTAAAAAATATATATAAATATCTTATGTCCCAACGAAAATCGTCAAAATACAAACTTTTAAAATTGATAATAATCTTAGACATTTAACAAATCCGGAAGATCAATACATATGATGATGACAAAAGTAAATCTTGTCTGCCCTTTGAAAAGGCGGATCAAACTCTAGTTAATACCATTAAAAGAGGACCATTCCCATTATATGCCCTTAATGAAATGTTTAAATTTTCCAAACATGTTCTTAATGATATGACTAACTAAAAAAATTCATTAATGACATTATTGTCTTTTGGTTTTCGGGCATATATTACATTTAAATGAGTTCTATTTATATATAATCCATTTCATAGCCCATAAACATTTTTGATAATAACAATAAATTAAAAACTGTAATAATTAAAAAAGGTAATATTACATATTGATTTTGTAACTAAATGATTTTACGACTTTATCACAAAACTAAAAGAAAATATTTTGTGCCACTTTATATGTTTTGAAACATTTTATGGAAAATATAATTGTTAAAGATAAAATCTTATTCAAATACAAATTTCAAATACAATCATTTTTTAACTTATTTAGAAACATAACACGGTTGTGTAGGACATTGTAAAAAAAAATCATACTGCACACACTATAAAATTTCTTATTATATATAATCAAATCATATGATTTATGTTTAATTTATAGAAATAATCAACAATTCATATATCCACATTTTTAAGCAAAACAAAAGATTTATGATCCAGTTGTAGATAAAACGATAAAAATAATACCCGCAATTTTTTTTTAAATTTTCCCTTAATGAAATGTTAAAGTTTTTTAAAATGTCCTTAATGATATGACTAACTAAAAAATTTCATTAATGACATTATTGTCTTTCGATTTTGTGGGCATATTTCAACATTTAGATGGACTTTCTTCCGTACACCAATTTACTAAAATGATGATGTCGACTTTATGATTTTAATTAATGAGTCTTTCGGGTTTTTTTGGGTCGAATAGTAGGTTTGCTGTAGGCATGATTATATAAACTTTGAAATGATCAAGTTTCAAATTTATTTACAAACATAAAACAGTTGTGTGACGCATTTTAAATTTCGTCATATTATACACTATAACAAACCCGCATAATTGAAACTTGATCATGTCATAGTTTATATAATTAAAACGAATAATTATCATTTTTTATATTGAAAAAACAACAAAAAAATATCTGTCATTTCAAAGGTGGATCAGAATCTAGTATACAATCAATATAAAATAAGTGAATAAAACAAAGATGTGAATAATATAAAAAATATCAAGTGAACTGTTTTATTATATCATTGTTAACGATTTTTTTTTGGTAAAATTTAGAATAAGGAAAATTCATTAATAAACTGGAAAAACAACATTAATTAAATATAGTTAAATTTATTACTTCAGTGGCTTTCTAATGTAAATAAGTTGAAAATTTAAGGGGTAATTTATTTTTGTACTTCTATTTTAATAATAGAGATGTCTAATATGCTAAACACATGTCATGATCTAATCAAATATATTTTTTTGTTTATATACCAAATATATATTACAATATAGTTCACTTGATATTCCTTTGAAATTGGCAAAAAATCATTTATAAATGAGTTTGAACTTATGGACCATTTATAAATTTTCATATTACAAATACATTATTTAATATAATAAAAAAAATTAAAAACATAAAATGAATAGATTGTGACATCATCTTTTTTCCGTTACAATTTCTTCATCTTCCTTCTACATGAAAACACCCAAATCAAATCAATCGACCTTTATATTGTTTGGATCCTTTGAAAAATGTTACCAGAGATTATCACAAATTATGAGAATCAAAAAACCAAAACTAAAAATAAAAATTATTGATCGTTAGCAAAATCACCTGGAGGAAAAGAAAAGCGAGTCGATTAGCCATCTCGATATTTTTGAAATTTGCAGGGATCCCATGCTTTTAACATAGTATAAGGCCATGAGCATTAGTAAACCCGTGATGGGGTTCAAGATTTTGTTTTTTTTTTATTATTTTTTTATATTTTTTTCGTTTAACTTTAAAAAAAAAAAAAAGAAATTACGGACTAATAGCGGGCCGCCACGTAACGTGGGGCCCACAAAACAGTTGTGATACTACTTCATAGAGAAGAGGCGTTGAGAGCCTGAATTCACCAGATACAATTATTATAATATTTTTCATGTATAGGAAATTGTGTGAATCCCATCATAACTCCCCCATTGCGCTTGGCCTAAGTATTGTAGATTTTTTCGTATTCATTCCATGAAAATCCATCTCAAGAGATTACAACATAATCTGATCAGAGATTTTTTTTTTTTTTTTTTTTTCCCCTNGTGCACCTGATCAAAGAGTTTGAGATATTGAAGATAACAAGAGAAGCGTCTTTAATATTTTTTTTTCTTGGTAGGTCAAAGGGAATGGAAAGCATCTCTAGTAAACGACTAAAACTATAGTTTGGCGGGATGAAATGATTTAACTTTGAATTTTGGGATCCACGCTCCTTGTATAGTTATATCCATGCGCTCTACTAGGTTGTGCGAGTGTGGTGTACTCGTTTTTTTTTTGTGGAGCGCATACTGCGTATAGGAAATGAGGCCCAAGCTGAGAATTATTTATTAAACAAGTGGTTTGGTTTGACTAAACCGACAACCACTGTTGGTTATCCTTTAATCAAATTTGTCTGGTTTGGTTCAGTCAAATCCAAGATAGATTTTATCTTTTTGTTTGGTTTAAGTTAAGTTTATCCTTATTGATAGCTTTTTAGGCTTAATTCATGTGCGGAATTACCGTTCCATATTACTCTATATCATTCACAACTGTTTTTTTTCTACGGCTAACATGTCAGGTTTTTATGGGTTGTTTTTAGTTAATGTTGTATACGATTAAAACAAAAGAAATGAACATACATGAGTATGAGTAGTAAATAATGTAGGGGATAAAGTAAAAGATGTGCATAACATAAGAACTAACAGGCATACATAAATTTTATCTGGAAGAAATAACATTTACCTTTCAAGAATTCATATTGATTATTATTCCTGAAAAATACAATGATCAGAAAAGAATATAAGTTGAATAAGCTCAATCCATCACAGGATTACGACACAACCTGATGATCTGAATTATCTTTCTGATAATTAACAATACCGTAATAATCACCAAGCCTATCAACAGTCCAATAAGGAAGGCGCTAGCCCATAAATCTTCACATGATCATCCATATTCACTTTTCTTTCTTGTTACAATCTACTAGAGGTTTGGCCCCGCGCAAGCGAGGGGTTGTTGGCAATAGTTAGCTTATATGATTTTCAATCTTATTGTTTGTATACACTCATGAGAAAGAGAAAATACCAGAAGTTGAAAGAGAAGTGAAGGTGTTCGAGTGTATTACTTAGTAGAGACTGTGTGTTCTTTGTACCTACTATCTCATATAAAAATGGTTTATAATGGATCTTGATTTATTTTCATGAGAAAACTGTTAAGTTTCTTGGGCTTCCACTTAAAACCAATTGACAATTAGTGGAGTCACCCAAGTCCCTTATATATTACTAATGTCCCATTCATATTTCCAATGTGGGATCTTCTCTCCAATACCCTCCCTCGAGATAATGGTGGATCTAACCATTAA
>OVBX01004303.1:0-10517 GCA_900406325.1 Erucastrum elatum
ACTAATTTCTGGTTGATCGTGCATGATGGTGGTAAGTTGAGAAAAATATAGGAGATTAGTTTGTGTGATAAAAACGTGGGCAGTTATCCACAATTTCTCCTTTTATTGTTAAATTAATTTATAGAATATATATAAATATAAATAAATAAATATATATATATATAAAGAAAATAAATAAATAATCTTTTAAAATATAATTGAAAAACATGTAAAACTTTTTTTTAACATGTAAAACTTGATATATAAATTTATATTAATAGGTCGTAGAAATGTAATATTGATTATGGATGAAAATGGGTAAAACTTAATCCCTCATGAAAACTTGAACTTATATTATCGTTGCATTTTGATGATGCAATGTAATGTTTTTGAAGACAGTAGCTTTGTCAGAGATACAATATATAGAAGAAAGTAGATTAATTTATATAGGAGATGAATAAAATAGTTTTGACATATATAGGTTAACGTGAGTTTTTTGAGAAAAAGTAGGAACATAGTAGTTATAGATTTAGATCGCAGAAAAAAAATAGGAGAAATAATGTTTTTATTTTTATTTTGAATAACTTTGCCAAGTGTCAGATTTTAATTGGTTAGGCGACTTGCGCTTTAGTATATAAAGGATTTGTACTTGAGGTCGATCTTACTCTTCTAACTAGTCAAATCAATTTATACAAAACACTAGTTGTGAAATGGGCTATTTAAAATATTACTAGTTGAGTTTCTATTTATAACTTCTGAATCGAATGAAATATATTGTCGACAACTATACATGCACATATATGGGCCATCGGCTAGAGGTAAAAAGTTCATATATTCTACTATACCATGTATATATATTTCTAGATTGGTAGTTATAGAAAGACTTCGTTTCTTTGTTTTTGGCGACTTTCAAGTTGTGTTTAGAACATCTTTTGCTATTATCTAGTTTTAAAATGAAACGCTAGTGATCTCGTTTGTTAAAAAGTAATAGTGAAGTAGCGAGGTAAATAATTTAACAAAAGTGAGAGAAAAAGGCAGTAACCCTGCCAATAATGTGGTGAAATGAAAGATCATAATGGCAAACAAAAAATGAAAGATCATAATAGATCAAGTGTAGGTAGTTGACCTCCAGTGGAGGAGAGCTCTAGAAATCAGGGTTCATACTTTTTTTTTTTGAAAAAGGGCTTGGTTTCATACTTGTTTTGTGGTCTTTGTGTTATGACGAAGAAACATATGGGGTCAGACCAAAGGTGCACTAGTAACGAAATGATGATATGTGGAATGTTTTTTTTTGTATTTTGTGCTTAATTTTTATAGAGTAGTATTACTTAGTAGCGAAATGTATTTACTTATTTTTTTTTATAACACTTGGAAACAAAGTACAACGAGTAGTAGCATGCAATATTAAGTCGGAAAAAATAAAAGCTGATTTTGGATACTGTAAAGGATTAGGGATTGAAAGTTTATAACTCTCGTGACTTATCAAAACAAAAAAATTCTCGTGGAATGAGTTCGGTTTAACATTTCTCGGGCTTAATTTCGTTTTCCTACCGATGTTAAAAAGATACATGAAACTAAACATAATAGATCTAAAGCTAAAGGGAAATCACAATCTTCTGTTTAAATTAAACCTAAAAATTGTCATAATAATGTGAATTATTGTTGAAAGTATGTGACGGAGAAAAAATAATGAGAAATGATGCAAGGAAAGAGCTACCTACCATTTTGTGAGATGTTAATTTTTTTTTGTTTACATTTTTTTTGGTTAATATGGGAATACTCATATGCATATACAGAGGAATTGAACTGGAAGTTCGGCATTTTATGTACCCATCATGTGTTTTGGCTTTATATACAGTTGTTTTCTTTTGTCTTTTCTCGATTCAATTCTTTTTTTGGTGACATATTCTCGATTCAATTCTTTTGCTTAATAGATATGTTTAATGTATTTAACCAATAATATAGTATTTTTTTAATATATTGTTTTTGCATTTTCTCCCACCATTGTTTCGCCTCTCTACCCAAAAATGAAAAGGCCAGGTTGTTGGTATTTTAAGTTAATTAATTTTTTAACAAATTAAATATTTAGCGTTAGTCAAGAGTCAAGACTACTATGTCACGTATTCTTTTGCTCTAAAATGAGCGCTACGATTGGATATAGAGATTAAAAAAAAAAAAAAAAAAAAAAAAAAAAAAAAAAAAAAAATTTTTTTTTTTTTTTTTTTTTTTTGGAGANTTTTTTTGTTGTTGTAGGAAAAATCTACCAGCTCTTTTTTCATTTTCGTTTCATCTACATCATTTAGTTAATTCATTTCTTAATATGTTTGGAGAAAAGTTTGTATCTACTCATTATTTTTCCTTTCCACTTATTGTTTTCTGAATACCTCTTTGAAATTAGTAATTTAAAGGGTAAAGATACGCACGTTTATAAGGACTCAAAACAAATATGTGCTTACAACTTTGACTTTCGCACTGGGAGAAGGGACAAATATATACAAAATTTTGATGAGTTGTTTATATAATAGATTATGAGTCTTTCATGTCCAGTGTTCACTTTTAATTTAGTTGATGGGTCTTAATTCTAAACAACTAATCAGTATACAGAAAATTATTATGTGCTGGTACCCAGTATCCCAAATATAACCAAACAGGCGATTCTCAAGAAAGTAAAAATTAAAAGAAAATTTGTGGTGCTTTATTGGCAGTTTTGGATTGGTAAAAAAGTATTCATGTAATTTTAGTCAATTAGGATTGCATGTTAAATTCTAATTACTCTACTGCCTGCATATTTATCTATTGTATATGTACATAGAAGTTAAAGATCGTATTTAATTATATCTAAAGAATTTAATCAATTAACCCTATTTTGCAGATTTCCTTAAGAACATCTGGTTTAACATGAAACGCATATACGGTATATAAAACGTAAGAGATAAGTTGGTAATATATGAATATATCGCACAGAGATGTTTTTTATTATTACAATTTGCTTTGTAAAAGTAATATGTGCATGCAATGCTTTTATTATAAATATGTGTGCATGCAATGACGCGGCAAGGCATTATAGAGAACCGATTAAATTCATTGACGCAAGGAGATTTTCGTAGATACTTGCTTTTCAACACGTTTAATATCTATCGTTGTCAAAGTATAAATCATACCGATTTTCTACTGAAAGCTATTGTATTTTTTTTTGTAAACTAAGAATATTGTATTTTGATCAGAATATGTCTACAAATGGTTTATAGTTGTTAGCAAGAAAATACAAATGGATCAAAGTTAAAAAAAGGTTTAGTAGCGTTGTTACTGCGCAACTTGTGTTGTAGTCTATATTTAAAATCGATAATGTCGGATTCAAACGTGCATAGTGTATATATGTAAAAAAAGTATAGAAAATGTATCGTTTTTAATATTTCTTTAACACTCTTCATTCATTTTCTTGTTTCCCAATCACATCGTCTTTAGCTGTTTAACAGTATTCATCCTTTAATATTTGAATAAACAAGGTATGTGACCCACGAGAATAGGTTACGAAGTATATATAATATATGTTTAGGAGAAAATCTGTGGTACTGTGTAGGCTACAACGTCATTTGAAATATGGTAGACCGTCGATTATTAGTTCTTAGGTTACATGATTAAATTAATTATCATCACGTTGTCCTACTTTCTTATTGTCAAACTACACAATGACTTATCCTGATTTTCTTTGATTTCAGTATCTAGAACAATTCTTTTAGCATTCACAAAACCAATATATATATAAGTATATCTTTCTCTTTTTTTATTAGGTAGGTTTCTGGATTGAAAAATGTTAAGAGAATCAGCCAAAAATTTTAAATCCAGGTTATAAAGTGGTCTATATATGTATAGAAAATTGGATAAGTTCTAAATCGAAAATATGCAAATTTAAAATAAACTAAAACTTAAATTTCATAAATATATTTAACTTATCTGACTCGGATTTTAATCTCATTATGTAAGCTAAGTAATTTATATATTATTTTTTCTTTAAACAAGAGGAGGTAAAATTAACGTTCAGCCGACATCTATATAAAATATCCTGAATATATCTTTTATACATAAAATATCCTGAATATTTATATAAAATATCCTGAATATTTAATTATGATATATATATATATATATATATATATATATAAAATATATGAGTCATCTCCAAAGCTTTACTTAACAGGAACAGAGTGCACTTGTCAAAGAAAAACAGGAACTGAGTGTATCACGGCCGGAAATATGTAAGACTTGTGCGTTTCAGTAATATATAACCGCGGAAGTTAGTTCGGGAAACAAGGCTCTCAGTTGTGTATTTGTATTGTGGCTGTGAGATTGCGTCGGGTTGTCTAGAGGCTAGCACATGGGTTTGTTTCGTAACCTCTTTCCAACTTATATATTACATACAGCGCCATCTCAAATTATTTATAGATCGTGTTAAAAAAATATTAAAAGTATATTTAATAATGCAATATTATCGTATTATATTTGGTTCGAGTCCTGTTCCCATCTCAAATTTTTTTATATTTTGATTCGGACCCTATTCGACCGCACCACTTGCACGTGCTGTTAGACGGCCCTGATTACATAGTAAGCCAAGTTCAAAAAAAAACTTATATATTACATATTTAGTTGATAAAAAAAGTTGTATATGTGCATGCACTTGTACGCGCATCACACGAGTGCATATGTAACAACATATATAATATAGTTTTTGTTCTATATATATAATATAGTCTTTGCTCTAAAACATTTATATATTATCTATCTACACAGGTAACATATCCATCAAACAGCTCCGACCTCTACAAATCCGCTTTTTATAACAACAAAATACACTTTTCTGGGACCAATCACTAATTATCCGTACAATATCAAATATTAAATTTTGATCAGAAAAGCACATATTTTTTTAAAAAAAGCTAAGATTGATTGATAGGCGTGGACCATACATTTCTCACGTACTAGATTTAATTACTTTAATTAATGAAGTCTTTATGGGTTAAAGGAGCCAACTTAAACTATGCGTGCGAAACCGCAGCCAAACATTTGAAAGACAGCTCTTAAACGTATCTGCATCAAAATCCTAACGAATATTTATATTGATATAATTTAGTGAAAAATATAATCGGGGACAAAAATTTAATTAAGTTTAATTAAATATAAAATCAATCGGGATGGGATAGTTAGGTCAAGTTTGCTTCTTAGTTCTTTAGATGCTTCTGTGTGTTTGGATGACTTCCTTACTATTTCCACATCACTACATAGTTATAAATTTATACGTATAATATCTGCAACTACTATTTTATTACATATAATTAAAGTGTCATTTTCTCTTGTCTAGAAAATATCCTTTTTTTCATTAAGTCCTTATATTACTCATAAAGTATTAGTTGTATTGTATCAAAAAGTATTTAGATTAGCGGAAAATCTATGGCGAAGCATAACTCTAGGTATATATGTTTCAAAAAATACTTTTTGTTAGTAAAAAACCCTCGGAAACACATAATTATTATACAATAAAACTAATACATGCAACATGTATACTATTAGTAACTAATAAAATGAAAATTAGAAAAGGGTATTATTAATCGTAACAAATAAGATTCTAAGAATGCAAGATGACCAATTTGATCATCAAAACAATAGACGACAGATAGGAATAAGCAAGATAATTTTGAAGTCTAAGAAAAGGGATAATTTTTACAGAATGGAATAAGCAAGATAATTTTGAAGTCTAAGAAAAGGGATATTTTTTACAGATCGAGACAGCCAAAATAATTCCAAACTACATGTCAATCTCACTCAGCTTCGTTTTTAACATTTTGTTGTGTGTTTTTTTTTAAAATGGTGAGTTGTAACGTAACCCTTTTATATATTAACATATTAAGAGTTCCAAAAAAACATTCCCCGTTTTCACGTACTTTTATACTCCACGTATTGCAAAATCATATCCATGTCTTTATATTAATATATCCAATATTTTAGCAATTTCTATACTTTTTTGGATATTTCTCACTTAATTAACGAGAGAAGTATAAGTTTATTCAAAAAAAGAAAGTTTATCAAATTTAACTCATCACACTGTCGGAGTATTATTAAAGGAGGGAGATTGAAATTATTATAATTTTGACCTCTTTCATAACTTAATTTTGAATTACGTTATCTATCCAAACAGTACCACAAGCTTTGATGATTATGCAAAATATATATTTTGTATATTTGGTTGGTATTTTTTGTTTATATATATATATTTGAAATTAAAAAAATCATATCACAAAAGTCACAATAGAATAACATACGAAAACCTATAAAAGAAAAAAATGACTAAATTATTTCAAACTCTAACCTTTATTCTAATCACACATTATAAGTCCTAAAGTTCAAATCCTAATCACTAAATCCAAACTCAAATGTTAAAATATTTATATTTTTAAAAAGTGTTTTGTTGCTATTCTAAATTATTTTATCTTTTTTAAAAAATAAATTTTTTTGTCAACAAATGATTTTATCTCAAAATAATATACATATATTGTTTGATTAGTATAAATTTATAATACTAAAATTTTATTTGACAACAATGGTTTCGGTAGCTTATATAAATGGGGAGATTCCTTCGTCTTCTTCTTCTTCTTCTTCATTGCCAGTTGCGACGAGACATAATACTCTATATATATACATTGAAAATTCACTTCCATGTAAAATTCAACAACTCTCCACTTTCTTTTCATCCAAAATCAAGAAGCTTCCCTCTCTTTCTTCATGTAAACTCGTTCCATGTATAGTTTCACACTTTCTTCATCCAGATTCAATCTTCTTCTTCTTCTTATTACAGCCCTCCTTACTGGGCTTTCCTGCATTTTTCTTAGCAAACTTTAAACAGAGAGAGAGAGAGAGATGTTCTTCGAAATGGGTTTCTCCGGTTTGAAATAGTTTATTGAGTTGTGTTCCCCCTTAAATTGGGTTTGAGCTCAAAATCAAGTGTTTGACGAATTGACTCAACAGAAACAGAGCCACAACTATGGAAGAGACGTTTGTGCCGTTTGAAGGAATCAAGAATGATCTCAAGGGAAGACTCATGTGCTATAAGCAAGACTGGACCGGAGGATTCAAAGCTGGATTTAGGATTCTTGCTCCCACCACTTACATCTTCTTCGCCTCTGCCATTCCTGTCATCTCTTTCGGTGAACAGCTCGAACGAAACACCGGTAACTATATAAAGTTTCCACCTTTATCAAAAGATTTGCTATTTGATTTTTTGAAATTTCGTCAGATGGAGTTCTAACGGCTGTTCAGACCTTAGCATCCACCGCCATTTGCGGCATCATTCACTCTGTTATCGGAGGTCAGCCTCTGCTTATACTCGGTGTTGCTGAGCCTACTGTTATCATGTATACATTCATGTTCAACTTCGCTAAAGCTAGACCTGAACTTGGACGAGACCTCTTCTTAGCTTGGTCTGGATGGTAAGTATGACTCCTCTCTTTGTTGAGATCACAGCTTAAAAGAGAGTAATCATGTACTGAGATCACAGTTTAAATATATATGTGTGTGTAGGGTTTGTGTTTGGACTGCTTTGATGCTGTTTGTGATGGCTATATGTGGAGCTTGTTCCATCATCAATAGGTTCACTCGTGTTGCTGGGGAGCTGTTTGGACTGCTTATTGCTATGCTCTTCATGCAACAAGCCATCAAAGTATGAACCTTTTGATAATTATGTTGATTTTCTAATTATCATCTCTAACGCATGATTTGATTCTCCAGGGGCTAGTGGATGAGTTTCGCATTCCTGACAGGGAGAATCAGAAGCTGAAGGAATTCTCACCTTCATGGAGGTTTGCTAATGGGATGTTCGCTCTGGTTCTCTCCTTTGGCCTCCTTCTTACTGGACTCAGAAGCAGAAAAGCCAGATCATGGCGGTACGGTACTGGTAAGTCAAAAACAGAGCATTCTTTCTATATATCTAATGAGCTAAATTCTTCTTACAACTCAGTTTTTGCTTATCTTGCTTGAATAGGCTGGCTAAGAAGCTTAGTAGCTGACTATGGTGTACCACTCATGGTGCTAGTGTGGACCGGTGTCTCCTACATTCCATCAGGAGATGTTCCTAAAGGAATCCCCCGCCGACTTTTTAGTCCTAACCCTTGGTCCCCTGGTGCTTATGGTAATTGGACTGTTGTCAAGGTATTGTCCTTCTTCTTCTTTCATCTCCACCACCCCTCATTTAGAGATATTAATACCCTTTGTGACTTTTATAAAAAATTGTAACAGGAGATGCTTGATGTTCCAGTAGTCTACATAATAGGAGCTTTCATTCCAGCATCAATGATTGCTGTGCTTTACTACTTTGATCATAGCGTTGCTTCACAGCTTGCTCAGCAGAAAGAATTTAATCTGAGAAAGCCCTCTTCTTACCACTATGATTTGCTTCTTCTTGGGTTTCTGGTAAGAAGAAAAAAAGATTTACATGTCTGACTATTTCTCTTTGGGACTTATTTGGTCATAATAATCATTGCAGACCTTAATGTGTGGTCTACTCGGAGTGCCTCCATCAAACGGTGTCATTCCTCAATCTCCTATGCATACCAAGAGCTTAGCAACTCTTAAATATCAGGTAACGTCAACACTCCCCACAGTCTTTTTATCTTTCAGGATTTTCAATTGAATTTTGAGAGCTGAGAGATCAACGTTCTCTCTCTTTGCAGCTGCTTCGTAACAGACTGGTTGCAACAGCACGCAGAAGCATCAAAACGAATGCGAGTTTGGGACAACTCTACAACAACATGCAAGAAGCTTATCATCACATGCAGACACCATTAGTCTACCAGCAACCTCAAGTAAGAACTTTGCATTTTTTTTTCAGTTTCCAATAATAGAACAAGGAGTTTAGTTACTAAGAGCAGTTTCTTTCTACTTATAGGGTTTAAAAGAACTGAAAGAATCGACAATCCAAGCAACTACATTCACAGGAAACCTCAACGCTCCAGTTGATGAAACTCTGTTTGATATAGAGAAAGAGATTGATGATCTGTTACCAGTAGAAGTCAAAGAACAGCGTGTAAGCAACTTCCTCCAGTCCACAATGGTAGGAGGATGCGTTGCAGCTATGCCTATCCTCAAAATGATCCCAACCTCAGTCCTTTGGGGTTACTTCGCCTTCATGGCTATTGAAAGCTTACCTGGAAACCAATTCTGGGAGAGAATCCTACTTCTCTTCACCGCCCCAAGTCGCCGCTTCAAGTAAAACTAAACCTCTTCCTTATCTTTTCATTACATTCAACTTCAAGAAGCTTAATGACTCATTTTGTGTGTTTGCAGGGTTCTTGAAGACTACCACGCAACGTTCGTTGAGACCGTTCCGTTCAAGACCATTGCAATGTTCACTGTTTTCCAAACGGTTTATCTGTTAATCTGCTTTGGCCTCACATGGATCCCAATCGCAGGAGTCATGTTCCCTTTGATGATCATGTTCTTAATCCCCGTTAGACAGTACATACTACCTAGGTTCTTCAAAGGAGCTCATCTTCAGGACTTGGACGCAGCTGAGTATGAAGAAGCTCCTGCTTTACCCTTTAATCTTGCAGCGGTAAATTCAAAAACATAACCCATCTGTGTTTTTTTTACTTAAGCTTCTTCTTCTTTTGCTTTTTTTTCATACTTAAAACTTTCAAGCAGGAAACGGAGATTGGGTCTACAACTTCGTATCCAGGAGACTCAGAGATTCTTGATGAGGTGATTACACGAAGCAGAGGAGAGTTTAGGCACACGAGTAGTCCGAAGGTGACGAGTTCGAGTTCAACTCCACTCAATAATAGGAGTTTGTCTAGTCCAAGAGTGGGTGAAATAAGGTTGAGTCCTCGAGTCGTTGGAAACAGGCCGGCTAGTTGTGGGAGGAGTCCCTTGAACCAGTCCTCCTCCAACTGACAAGAGGCGGCTATATATATATATATATATATATATATATATATTCAGGAAGCTCAATAAAACAAAACCCCAATGAGGATGAATGTATAATTACTTAATTAATTTGATCTTTAGTTTTAAAATGTAAAAGTAAAAGCTTCTTCAATCCGTCTTTAGTCTCTCTGTTGTGTGTTTTATGCCCCACGTCAGTATCTTGAGTCTCTGTAAAATCTCACTTATTGCATAACATATGTAAAAAAAAACCTTAATGTCAACGGTAAGCAATCTTTGAGTATTAGTCTGTTTTACTCTTATTAGCCGGTCAACTTTATATTCGCTAAGGCTACATACATAAATAACATGTTAATCAGATAACTAGTTGTCCGAACACTATTTCTCTTAGTTATGCTTTTTTACAGATATACAGTGTTCCTATCTTCTCTTCTCTCTCATTATTCTTATCTCAGGTGTATATTATGATTTATTGTTGCATGGACACGACTGATAACAGATGTTTACATCTGGTTTTCTCAGATAAAACACTTGGAAATATAAGGGTTTGTGTAGAACTTATATCGTAATAGCTTATGTTTATTGATCATCATACATTGTCTTATATAGAG
>OVBX01004304.1:2618-14880 GCA_900406325.1 Erucastrum elatum
CCTGGTGCTCCTTCTCATTTCTGCTGTAGACCAGGATGTCATCGAAGAAGACCAGCACAAACTTCCTCAGGTAAGGCTTGAATATGTCATTCATCACTGATTGGAAGGTGGCAGGGGCATTAGTGAGGCCGAAAGGCATCACTAGGAACTCATAGTGGCCTTCATGGGTTTTGAATGCTGTCATCCCAATGTCTTCCTCTCGTACCCTTATCTGATGATACCCCGACTTCAAATCAAGCTTGTAGAAAACAGCTGAACCCTCCAACTCATCCAACAACTCTTCAATGATGGGAATGGGGTAACGATCCGGAATAGTGCTCTTGTTAACAGCACGATATTCCACACAAAATCTCAGTCCCCCATCCTTCTTCTTCACCAATAGGACTGGGCTAGAGAAGGGACTGATACACGGTTTGATGATACCCGCATGAAGCATCTCTTGCACCAACTTCTCAATCTCATTTTTCTGCAGATGGGAGTACCTGTAAGGCCTGAGATTATGGGTGAGGTACCCTCTTGGAGGGTAATGGCATGCTCTCTGGATCTCCTCGGGGGTAACCCTGAAGGCATGTGGAAAACGTCCTGAAACTTAGCCAACAGCCGCTTGATCTCATTGCTAGGAGCCTCAATACGCTCCTTAGCATTCTGAAAAAGAGACCGTAGCTCCATCAGATACACAACGTCTTCACTCTCGCATAGCTTCTCCATCAATTTGAGGGATACTTGATCTCTCAGTAAATCAGGATGTCCTCTTATGGTTACCCACTCCTGGTCGACTTGGAACTTCATGACATGTAATCCCCAGTTGATTCGAGTCTCCCCCAGTTTGGCTAACCACGTGTAACCAACACCATGTTTGTGGCTCCCAATTCAAATAGCATAAACTCCTCTTGTATTTCAACACTTTGAATATTGACTTTCAAACCTTCGCACTTCCCACTGCTAGTCAATACTCGACCATCCCCAATAGCCACTCCAAACTCTTGAGTAGGCGCTACTGGGAGTCCAAGCTGCTTAACCACACGGGTAGCAATGAAGTTGCAGGAAGCTCCAAAATCGGTGAGAATAATCATCTCAGCACCTCCAATGTGACCTCTTATTCTCATCGTCTTCTTAGTAGTTAGTCCCGCCATGGACTGCAATGAGAGTACCTGAAGCTCCTGTTTGCTCAGATTCTCTACCTCATCAGTGGGTTCTTCGTCAGACTCATCACCACCCTCTGACTCTTCTTCTACTTCCAAGCACTTATACTTCTGGAAGTTTCTGCAACGGTGTCCCGCAAAGTACCTCTCACCACAATGTCTGCAAGGATTTTGCACGGTTCGCCGCTGTTCTGAGGTTTTGCTATCTCTCGGGGAGTCCACTGACTTCCTCGCAGGCGAGCTCTCTCCTTGCTTGCTCTGGTTGGAACCACTATCCTTCTGGTTCGAGCTAAGCGCCAGAGCTGAACTGGTCCTCTGGAATGGCCTCGAGTATGAATGCCTCTCATTCTCCTGCTCCTCGATGATTGTAGCCATGTCTACAATCTCATCCATTCCTGTGGGCCCCAATCTAAGCACATTCTCTCTCAAACTTCTCTTCATCCCATGGAGAAAGATTTCCTCCAGAACATCATTAGGAACGTGAGGTACCTCCGCTGATAATTCCTCAAACAGCTCTATGTACTCCGACACCGCTCCAGTTTGTCTCAGCCTTAACATCTGACTGAGGGTAGTACCTCCTCGTGATGTTTTGAACCGTCGCTTGAGTTTCATCTTAAAATCTCTCCAATCAAGCAGCTCATCACGGTCCTGTATCATCCTCAACCAAGTCACCGCACAGCCCACCAAACAATCCATGGCTTCCGACAACTTATCCTCCTCCTCCGTCTGGTTCACCTTAAAGCACTTCTCCATCCTAAAAATCCAATCTTCGGGATTTTTACCTTCAAACTCGGGGAAATCGAGCTTCTTTGGTTCGGAACCGTTCTTCTGTGGTTTCGAGTAACCTGGCGTGCCCCCTTTCGAGTGAGACGTGCCGATGTCAGCAGTCTTCAGAGGTGTCACGTTCTCCGGGAGCTGAAGCAGCCCCTTGTCAGTCCTCGTAAGAACCCCGTTCAATGGAGCAGAGGATCCTTCGTTAGCACCGGTGATTTGAGTGTTAGGGTTTCTTGGGTTTGTTGAAACCGTTGGACTCTCATCGTTCTTCTTCTCCTTCGACTCCATCGATTGGTTGTGTCGTTCCTCCGCACGCGCCTCCATCTCCTAGAAACGGTGTTCGGTGGCTTTCGCAGCCTCACACAGCTCTTCAAGGATGCTGGTGATTCCACCGACTTGACCCTCGAGCGTAGAGATCCGATCGGAATGGATTTCTGACTGTTTTGGAGCCATCACAAGCTCTGATACTAATGATAAGCCCTGATTAGGGTTTATCGGTTTGTATAGAAATGGGGGAGATGTAGAGAGAAAAGAGGATAAAGAGATAAGACTGTTTGATTAATTTCTTAGATAATGTTCTCCAAATACATAAGTCTCACTTAAGTAATAATACGAAATGAGTAAAACGACATAGTATCATAGATAATAATAATGAGACCCTCTCTTTCTCGTAGAGTCTCCTCTTCACTTCTTCACTTCCACTCTTCAGCCACTTCGTAATGCCTTCTTCGACCTGAGCCTTCTCTGAGTAAAAGCTAGAGGAACTACTAGCTTATCATCCGTCTCTGTAAGTGTTGGGTCCAAAGAGTTGAAAAATCTGTATCAGTTGAATTTGAATTCTACATCGAAACTTCATAGCTGCCGGGATATCAAAGTTGTCGAATTTAAGAATTTTGAAACTGGTAGGTTCTAATGTCCCTGCAGATCGAGCTGCTGAAACTGTTAGGTTCATAACAAATAAATATGTTGATCAACATATTTTGATCTTTGTTCCAATCATGTATTGTATCATTGATGACAAATTGGCTGCAGGCCAGATCGGATGGGGTGCTTCTCCTGCTTCAAATCCTCTACTACTGAAGTTATATATCATTATCTTTACTTGCCCTAGCCAAGTTTTTCTTTTCACGTTTTTTTTCTTTGATTTGTGATACCCTCCTTGCAAGATCCTTTTGAAGCTGAAACTGACATNNAGCTGAAACTGACATCGTCAAACAAGTGTCATCGTATGATGCTCACATTCAAGAAGAAGAAAATGAACAGGTTGCTTTGGCCATTCAAAAATCTCAACAAGATGAAGAGGAAAGAAGGCGCACCAAGGACTTAGAAGAGGAGCATGCACATGAAAGAGGAGAAAGTCAACATTATGAAAACTTCGCTTCTTCTTCTTCTTTGGTTAGTGTATTGATCTCAAAACTTTTTGTGTGTTTTTATGTTGTGGTATTCTAAGTTTGGCAAAGGTTTGTCAGAGAATGGAAAGGCACAAAAGCTTGCTTTACAGCACTCGCTTGAGGCTGTAAGTTATACAGAGGCTAATCTCAGTTTCAGTTTCCTCTTTTTAATTCTACTTTTTGGATTGAGCCTAATCTGATCTTGGTTTACGCACTTTCTTGCATCATATTGACCCTTAGACATTGGTATGGACACAATATTTTTTTACTACAAGTTGCTCCGCGGTCAGAGTAGAGACCCTTACTTCTACTGGTAATTACTTCTCACCAACTCCTTTTCCTCATTTATGTCAAAATATCTGAGCCGAATCAAGAAAAAAAATGAATTTAGATGTGTGTTTGATTGAAATGTTACTGGTTTGATATTGACGAGGGAAAATAATTTTTTTTTTGTTTTTTTGAACACCGACGAGTGAAAAGAATTAAACCTTGTGGAGAAGTGTCCTCAATTGAAACTTCAGCAACAGTGCATCAATTACTTTGGTCCGGTTAGTATCTACTTCTTTTACCTGCTCCGGTAAATTTGAAACCTATTTCTTTTTGTTGTCATTTTATGCTTTGTGTATATGGAAAGGAAAGCTTCTGAAGTTGCTGTGGAAGAAGGGAAATTCTTTTACAAGAACAGTGGAGAAATGCTTCAAACTTCTTCTATGGAAGATATCGATTCTAAATGGATTTGGTGCTCAGCCCATCGACAGTGTTATACGTTGGGGAGAAGAAGGGCACATTTCAACATTCAAGCTTCTTAGCTGGAGGAGCAACTGTTGCTGCATGAAGATTTTTTGTTGAGGATGGTGTTATTAAAGGCTTTGTTTGGTCGTGAGTCCATGCTAGGTTGCAATTTTTAAATTTTTAGTATAGTAGGTCTTATAAAAACATAGATTAAAGTTTTCAATATTCATATGTTGTGAGTATTTTTATATAGGCATATAGCTAAATAAGAAAATCGTGAAAAATTATGTTTAAAAAAATCTCAAGAAACTAAATAACACATTTTTTAAAAGTACATTGCTCTTTTATTAAAAGGACATCAATCATCAAAATACCATTGTAAGCAAAACAACCTCATATTTTTAAGAACCCCTTAAGATTCTTTAAAACCTAAATAAGAACTTCAATGTCAGTCAAAAATGGCATATTAATGATTTCAGAAGTTAAAAGCAATGTTTAAATCAATTATGATTAACAAATTACTTTTATGAGAAACCAAATATGTCAAATAAAAGACTTCTTCATTATTTACAATTTAGTTATGGCTTATTCATCTTTTTTTTTGCTCACATTTCATACGTATATATTTGGATGTTAAGAAGATAACAAATTTTGAATTTTGATCATGACTTATATTTCTATGATATATATATTAGATATAAATATGAATATATTTTCAAAAAAAAACTTAGAAAATAATAGTACGAAATTAACTTTTATATGTATTAATTTGTTTACATTTAATATTTATATAATTAAATCCAAAATCATATAGATATATTTACTTAAGATTCATAATAAGATAGTTTACTTTTTTACTCTAACTTCATCGTATAATTTACTTCTAATGTATATAGTCAAAATACATTATATATTTAAATATAAATTACTTAATGGTTTAATTTTTTTTAATGGATCGAGAGACATGCCATGTACCTTAAATTAGATATCTAATTATATATAGCTCCTAAATATTAAAAATATAATGAAAATATATACATTACGGAACGACCAAGCATCCCTATCGAGGGAACTATAAGTATTAGTAATCGAAAATATAAAGTTGCCGTGATGACAAATACTATCCATATAACATATAAAAGTAAAAACAAATACAAACTTGAATGTCTAATACATATTGATTAAAAACCTTATTAATAAGAAAGACAATTCTTTTCTCATTGATATGCCACATATTTTTATTTAACAAGACAAATAAAAAACGCCAATGACTTCAAAGAAAAGATAAGAGTGATTATATAAGTTAGAGCTACACCTCTCATCTACAACTTAGCTCAAAAGATANATATTGATTAAAAACCTTATTAATAAGAAAGACAATTCTTTTCTCATTGATATGCCACATATTTTTATTTAACAAAACAAATAAAAAACGCCAATGACTTCAAAGAAAAGATAAGAGTGATTATATAAGTTAGAGCTACACCTCTCATCTACAACTTAGCTCAAAAGATAAAAATCAAGGAAATACATATAAGAACAACTTCTGACATCATCCAGATTGTTTTCTTATTCTAAACCCAAGTTTGGAAATTTTACAAACTAATAAAAATAATTTACTACAAAATTATGAAAATTAATATACAACATTTAGAAAGAAAAAAAACAGACCACGTCTCCTCTCATGTACTATATCCTACTTAGTACATAGTTTAAACTTTAAATACATATGATAATTCTGTAAATTTTTTATTCACACAACAAAACTAATTGTAATATTTAAAAAGCAATTATCCACGCTTAGCACGGAAAACAATCTAGTGAAGATAAAAATAGGCTTTCATCTTCTTTCCGACAAACAATTTTAGGATTCATCGAATCCAGCCATCTCGGTGATTCATCGTTAATCTTCCCTTCGAAATCTGATCATGTCGTTTCAGTCTCCCTGCTTCACCTCCAAACCGTTACAACTCGCATTGATTCAACATCATTAACCAAAATTAACTCTTCATGCCCACTACAACCACGATCTTGAATTCAATGAATCTTATCAACCTTCCAAGCAGTGATTCTCCCCTATAAAAAGGTTAGGATTCATCCCTTGAACATCATCCTCACAGTTCCTAATATCTAGAGAAAATTTATTTTCAGTATAATGGGTGCCTCATCCGTCTTTCTCTCTGATTTGAAGTGTGGCTGCCGTAGAGTTTTCAAATATGGTTTACAAGTTTTTATTTGTAATCTGGTTAAGTAAGGTATGTTAAGAGGGGGAATCCGCAAGAGTATGGAGAATCTCGCCAGTAAGGAGTATTGTAGATTGAAGAATCACCCGAAATCAATTTTTAAAAAAATCAAATAGATGGATGGACATAGGAGGTGCAAGAGGAAGAAAATGAAGAGACTGGGAGGCGGTGATCTTCCTCTCCACATTTTTGCTAACCTGAAGTCTAATAACAGCCATAAAAATTCTTTCATCAGTAAGAGACTCTTCTCCTTACCCACTTAAAAAACACGATCTTGCCGTGATAGAGTTAGCTGTTAGCTACTCTTTTCCGTTGCGAGGATTGGAAGAAACCCTTGGTTTAAGATGATGATATGATTGTTACAGTGTGTATATTTTATGTTCACTATGTAATGATTTTGTTTGATTTTGTTGTGTGTGGGTTTAGTTTTGTAACCCATCGTGGAAAATATGGGGAGCAAAGGGAGACGAGCAAGTTGCAGCCAAGAAAGAACTGCTTGAACATTTCAAGACACTTGAAACAGAGCTTGGAGACTAAACTTACTATGGTGGGGAAGTGTTTGGGTTCCTAGACATCGCGTTGATGGGTTATTATAGCTGGTTCAAAGCTATGGACAAGTTTGGTGAGTTCAGTATCGTAACAGAGTTCCTAGAGTTGACTGAGTGGACCAAGAGGTGCTTCGAGAGACAGAGCGTGGTTAAAGCATTGACTGATTCTGATAAGATCATCGAGTATGCTTATGTTCTCAGGAAGATGTTTGGAACCGAGGAGATGCTTTTGATGTTTGCGTAACTTGGTCTGAACGCACAAGAAAGCAAAATGGTTCGGTATCACCAATTCTGTGTAACATACAATTATGTTCTGTTCTTATGTGATATTTATATTTTCTTTCTTTTTCTGTATTTTCTTTGTTTATCAATTTCATAGTAATATAATTTAAAATAAATCCTGTTTAAATGTATGAGTGTTACCTAATCTGAAAATGTAGTATGACCTTGGTTGACTTCAGATGGTTTATTTGATAAAAGTTTGGATGATATGGTTTATTTGATAAAAGTATTAATAAGATGTGTGTATACTTAAATACTCATTTTAGATTTTTAAATTATTAATCTAACTTAAAAAAATTGTAAATTGATTAATTTTCCAGATTATCTAAATCAATAAGTTCAAAAATATATATGAATGAAAATAATTCATAATTTATGTATTGAATTTCAACTGTAGTGTCAAGTATATTTATCATACACACTTTTATAAAAAACATTAAAAAAATCCTAAAAATGTAAAATAATTAAATTAATGAAAAAATAAAAGACTTTATTATTTTATGAAACCTTTGATTTCTAATAAGAACAACAGAAACAATAGTAAAAATTAAAATTATTATTATTTTAGAGTAAACTGCATATTTGTACATGTATATTAAAGTACAATATATCTTTTAATTGATCGTCACTGACTTAACAAAGATTAATATAGACAAATATATAAGAATGGAAAATAATTCATAATTTATGTATTGAATTTCAACTGCAGTGGTAAAAATTATTATCATATTTACTTTTATAATAAAAATATAACAAACACTAAAAATGTAAAATAATTACATTAATGAAAAAGAAAATCTTTTTATTATTTTATCAGACCTTTAATTTCTAATAAGAACAACATAAACAATAGTAAAAATTCAAATTATTTTATTTTGAAGTAAACTGCATATTTTTACACGTATATAAAATACAATATATCTTTTAACTGATCTTCACTGACTTAACAAAGATTAATGTAGACAAAGATAAGTTAATAAAACATAAATTACATTAATTGATGTTAAAATAAATATTTTGTATCATTTATTAATAAGTGTCTCAAATTGATGTCATTTGTTTTCTGATACTATTTATAGGATGTAATATGATCTTCTCTTTTTAGTAGTGTATCATACATATCTTTTGCAAATGCAAATCTAAAACACAAACCATAAAATCACATAAAAAATAATAACTTAGATCAAAAGTAAAATATATCCTATATGTGAATACAATTAACAGAAATCTAAATATTTCAAAGAAGAATTATAAATTTTGTTCACTTTGAATTTATTTTAGCTTGACATTTCTAATATTAAATAAATACTATAACCATTTCTATTAATTTTAACTTACATCCCGTCAGCAAGGTGGACCGGTCCTAGTAACTATATATATATATATATATATATATAAGTGATTCACCTCATGAGTTATTATGTGTATTTAAGAATGAAACACTATTATTAAGTAAAATAATTATTAAATTACAAAAGTATATATATTTGTAAAATTCATACTACCGCGTTTACTGGTCAAAACATTTTACAAACACCTCTATAACACGAAACAGTGCTGAAATACATAATTTAAACAATAAACAAAAGTAGTAAAACTGAATGTTAGTTTTCTAAATTTGTAAATACTAAGTATATACTGTAAAACATGCATTCGCGCAGTTGGGCGGATTAAGATCTAGTTGTGTATTAAACTTGTTCCCCAAAACCATACAAGAGAAGCTCTCACAATACCAAGCTTAATTATATCTAAGCCCTCATGGTGGTTCAGCAGTTGACTGAACCACCAGTCCGTGGACTTGAAATTAAGCTTTACAGATTGGATACGACAAGACAAATGTACGGTCCCAGTCCCACTCCCACGCACACATTACAAACCAAAGCTTCACACATAATATAGAGAATGGAAGGCCAAATCAATTTTTCAACAAACTTCTTCTGAAAATCACCGTCTCCGTACTACCGAGTTTCTTACATAATTTGATTTGAAATATAGCAGAGTCAAAATCATGCAAGACAAAATAATTAGATATAAAAAATAAAACCAGATAGGGTTCAATGGTAATATTGAGCATTTTCAGGGTCAATCGGCCGCCTGCAATATGAATAGAAAACGTTACTTTGTTATCAAGAAAACAGAGTCAATAACCGATGGATCAGAGACCTGTGCTTGGCTATATTGATTTCACAACGGCCACAACCATCAAAGTCATCATACCCGTAGTATTCATCACTACCAGTAGCCATCTTCACCTTAAGCTTTTTTCCTCCCATGTAACTTCCATTTAGTTTCAAAGCTTCCTTTTGGCCATTTAATAGATTAATGAAAGCAAATCTGTTATTGAAAGAATTGAAACTAGACAATGTTTAGTTTATATGCTACGAGCAGACGGAATTAAAAAAGTTAATTCAAAAAGAGGAGCAAGTCACGAACCTTTAGGGAACACAAGTAACAGCGTGGGAACAAAAAGCCTTGCGATCTTTCCACAAGAACCAAAAATGTTGCTCAACTCATTCTTGATTTCATCCCTAGGGCGCAAACGTTAAATCCCTTTACGTAAATGGTTGTAGAATTATTCCCGTCGGATTCTATACTTCCAAAACAGCAAGAATCAATGAATCATATTTCTAGTTTAGATGAATATGTCAGTGGCATGAGATTGTAATTTTTAGAAAAAAATAGGACTATTTCAAATTTGTATTTTTAGATGAATATGTCAACATAGTAGATTAACAAGTGGATGTCTCTTTGGATGAAAAGATAAAATGTCCTATATTTTCCGATAAAGGGGAGCAGTTAAGAGTAGTATTTTGTCAACCCGTTGGAAAAATCTCTGACTAGCTAAGCATTTTCACAATTGTTTTTTTTTTTGTAAGCTAGAACGACAACCCAACCAAAATATATCGGTTGCCTAAGCACCAACAAAATTCATCATCTGTGGATTTGTCCACTGCACCGGCTTTGGTTTCTTTGTTGCCTTTCATCAATGTTGGTAACTGGTTCTATTTCTTGTTTCTAAGTTCACGGAGTGACACTTCGCCGTCTGCTTTGGTGTTCAGTTTGTTCTTGGTTCTTGTTAGAGGGGTTAGGTCTTGCTCTCTTGTTTCATGATGGTTTCTATTGAGGCGTTTATTTTCATGTGTTGTTGCCGTATTCGAAGGTTGTATGAAGATCGATAAGACTTAGCTTGTCGGATTACGAAGATACTGGTGTTTATTGATGGAAAAGTGGTCTCTCATTATTTTGGGAGGAGGAAGATGTATTGGTGTCCCTGGCATTAGTCGTCGAGTACTCATCATGATTCATGAGAGAGAGGTTGAAAAGCTACTTTGTTGTTATGTGTGTATGGCCTCTTTCACAATCTCATCGCCTCCTTGGGATCTTTCATTACTTTTTCCCACTTTTGTTTTGGATTTATGGATGCCTACTGATGTCTTCTTCATTTGAGTTTTTGTTTTTGTTTGGTTGTACTTCCAAGAAAAAAAAACCAACAAAATTCTATGCAGGTTTCTGAAACTGTCCTTTGGCTTCCAAACCTTTTTCACTGGACTCAATTATTCGTCTTAAAAAGATAAATAGTCCACAAGTTTCATAATAAGCACTAAGATTTCAATCTGCCAAAGCAGACGTTGGTGTCAGTTTTGATGTGGGTTCATCTGCCAACGTAGACATTGATGGCAGTTTTGATGTGGACATTGACCTGGCTGTAATCGACTCCTCTGGAACTTTACGTTGTAATTGCGTCATACGAGAATGAAGGAAAAATCAATCATCTTCACTTAACTTTTGAGATTAAGGGGATGCTCTGTTTCTTGTGAAGTTGTTTCTTATCAGGCTATGATGAGCCAAGCCATGATGATGATTTCATGATTTCTCAAATACTGAATTTCATAAAGTTAGAATTGCAGTAACATAAAATAGCAGTTCGCACAAGGAGATAAAAACATAATTAAAAAAAAAACGGTCTCTTCCCAGAAGGTCTACTAAAAACCATAACATCCCATTGGTCCCTCACATCACAGATAAATCAAGATCAGGTTCAGTGGTAATAATGAGCATACTCAATTTCAAAGTCCATTGGCGGCCTGCAATATCAATAGAAAACGTTAATTTGTTATCAAGAAAGTAAATATCAATAACAAAGCAAATTCATGGATCAGCGACCTGTGCTTGGCTATATTGATTTCACAACTGCCACACCCATCAAAGTCATCATATCCATAGTATTCATCACTATCAGTAGCCATCTTCACCCTAAGCTTCTTTCCTCCCATGTAACTTCCATTTAGTTTCAACCCCTCCTTTTGGCCATTTAATAGATCGATGAAAGCAAATCTGTTATTAAAAAATAATGAGACAATGTTTAGTTTATATGATATGAGCAACAGACAAAAAAAATAAAAATACATATAATTCAAAAAGAGGAGCAAGTCACAAACCCTAAGGGAACACAGGTAACACATTGTGTGGGAACAAAAAGCCTTGTGATCTTTCCACAAGAACCAAAAATGTTGCTCAATTCATTCTTGATTTCATCCCTAGGGCACAAACGTTGAAACCCCTTTACGAAAATAGTTTTAGAATTATTCCCGAAGGATTCTTTACAACCAAAACAGCAAGAATCTTCCTCCTTTTTTCTTTTCTTCTCCTACAGACAAAAACAACAACAGAACAAGTAAATATATAACGTTTTCTTTTTAGCAATCAATGTAACTATGCAAGAGTTCCACAGAATATAACCTCAGTTTTCTTCTGCTTCTCCAGATTTGCTTTACTTTCCTTGTGTATCTTCTGCCTCTTCAGATTTGTTTTGTCACTAGAACACGGTTGCAACACGCTCTTACCTAAAAAAGGCTCATAATCAACAAAAAAGCATTCAATCTTTAAAAAAAAACCAAGACTTGTATCTCATTCTTTTTTACTTGTCCTCTTCTTCTGTAGAGTAGTAGTTGCTGGTTTTGCAATAGGCATCGAGTCCTCTTGTTTGTCACCTGATTGACAGACAAAATAGACACTTCCGCTCTCCAGGCTGTGAGAAAGTGAAAATTCTTTCTGAAAGACAAGTTCACAACTAATCTGGGGGACGTTTTGAGAAAGAGTACCAATGACGAATCTCTTCCCATTGACTGTCACATATAATGGGAAAAGTG
>OVBX01004306.1:2840-14872 GCA_900406325.1 Erucastrum elatum
TCTCCGCTAGTGAAAACATAACTCTTTACAAATTCTACACATCTCACACGTACCAAGCTATATAATGATATGCTTTTCCTGTTCTGGCAGTGTGAGAGTGTCAAATGAGCTTGGGGCTATCCACCCACGAACGGCCAAGTTCTCTCTAGTCGTGGCGGTGGTAGTATCGACAGCCATCGGGATGCTTATAGCGGCGGTCTTACTCCTCTTCCGAGACGAGTACCCAGTTCTGTTTGTGGAAGATGAAGTAGTTAGAAATATGGTTAAAGAACTCACACCAATGCTTGCCTTCTGCATTGTCATCAACAATGTTCAGCCTGTTTTATCCGGTAAAACCGCTAAACACGTATTTTCAAATTGGTAATATCTTGACTACAATATATATACACTATTGGGAATAAAACTCAATTACGCATGATAACGTAGGAGTGGCTGTGGGAGCTGGATGGCAAGCAGTTGTTGCGTATGTGAACATAGCTTGCTACTATTTGTTTGGAATCCCATTTGGTCTGTTGTTGGGATTCAAGCTTGAATATGGCGTAACGGTAATGATATTTCAAATCGTTTCTAGAAAAGCCCTATTATAAATGTGACAAAAGACCATAGTTCTTACGTTATGGAAACTTCTATCGATTAGGGTATCTGGTGGGGGATGATGACGGGAACTTTTGTTCAGTCGATAATTTTGACTTGGATGATTTGCACAACTAACTGGGACAAAGAGGTTATGAACCAAAAACACTTTTTTTTGTCACGAGAACCAAAAACACCAAGCTTGTTAAACAAGTTCTCACTTACCCATTGTTCTAATGTGTTAAGTGATGTATATATGCTTTCAGGCTGCAATGGCGGAAGAGAGGATACGAGAATGGGGAGGAGAAACAGAGAAAGAAACTCTTTTGAACTAACTATAGTTTTATTTTAAGACATATGTTAAAAAGATCTGCACATCACCTTTCCGTGTTCGAACCAAAAATAATCTTGATCTTCTCTCTTTCTATAAGACTTTTAAGTTGTAATGTAAGAGCCTTTTTAATCAATAAACGTTTTGAATTTGTAGAATCGGAATCTTAATACAGAGTAATTAATGAGGGCGTGGGGTATACTCAACTCAAGATCCAAGATAAAATATAGCTAATCCATTAGTATATATAATTGAGAAACCGTCAGTGTCTGGAGTTCCATACCAAATATCTACACAATTCAGAATAATTCTAGAAAGATTCAACATTGTTAAGCGAAACCACAACTATAACAATCAATCAAGAAAGTTGTTTATATTTTTGATTCTTATTAGTAGTTTAGCTTGGTTTGACCAAAAAAAAATTTAGTAGTTTAGCTTATTTACATATATGAACAACTATATATTTTGCTAAATTCCACACGAATATTTTAATCCTTTTTACTGCCATCCTTTGTGGAGATATCTAAACTAATTATATGCTATACTTAGTCACCATATGAATTCAGCATTAATTAAACTAGGTATGAAAATATCAAAACACTGAAGTTATTAAACTACAATTGTTCAAATTTCTCCAGAGCATATTGTTCTCTCTTGACGTATACTGAGCTTCACATCTTAAAAGTGTGCCTTTTTACCGTCTCCAAAACTTGGATGTGTTTAATTTAACTTGAATTGCTTTTTCCCCAACTCCACACAAAATATAAATGATGAGTTAGAAGTTTTTCACACCATTCAATCATAATTCATAAATGTAAGTCAGGGACGTCTCGGCCATTGAAAATCTAAAGTTTTGATTAGTGGAAGACCTAAAAAGTTGTAAGTCAACGTTGACTAATCCAATACAACGACACACGTTAACGAATGCAATGTAATAAGTTTCCATTCTTATCACGCGTCAGTTTTCTTTATGTTATGAACTTACGATCATGAGTTACAAACGTGTAACTTTTTTTCTTTCCTTTTCACCAAAAAGCTTGTCCCCAAAAAGCTGCCTGTTTCGTTTTGATATATTCGCATACTCATTTTCCTAGTCCTGGTCAAATAGTAATACCCACACATATATATATAATACGGATGTAAATTTGGGTTGTAATATAACAATGGCAATAGCACAAATAAGTAGACTACATAATCTGGTTTTCACATTTTTTTTTTCAAGTCTGAAAACGTGTTGTAAATTATCATAAACAAAAGAAAGTAACTTTTACACTACAGAAGTAAATTAAATACAGAGAGAGGAACTTTCGTCCAACTCACAGTTTATAGAAACGAGGATTAAAGTAGAAATAAACCAATAAATTATATCTCAATCATAAGTAAACTACCTTATAATTTCCTAAGTCAATATATAGCCGACCTATCCAACACAAGTCACAATGATCCACTGGGCATTATTAAAGATTCATAAATCATTGAATCATATTCTTCCATTTTTAAACTAAACAATTTGTCAGAGAATTGTTGTTACTTGCTCTCACACATGTAATGATACTGTTATCTATGATTTTGAAATCATATAAAATAGTAATTTTTTTGAATATACGAATACAATCACTTTGATACTTTCCATTGACCTTGTAAGGATGTCTACATGGGCCACGATTTAATAGCGAGCCCACACTAAAAAGCCCGAAACATATATCTAAATGAGATATCTTAAAGCGCCAGGTGTCCGAAACTTTACGCATGAAGTCATTCACACGACAATAATTAAACAGAGGCGTTGAGTCAGGCCGAGAGTCTCGTGGTGGGGCCCGAGTAAACCGTTAGGCACCTTCCGAAATGACCTTTTCACCCTCATACTAATGGTCCCACGCATTGATCGATTCAAGAGTAACATCGTAAACCCGGAATATGCAGATAATTCGATTGATTATTCGGCAACTTACCCAAAATTACGATTTAGCCCCTTCCTCTTTCTTAATCGCGTAGTGCCACCCCATTTACAGAGAGGACACAGCCTTTTAATCCATTCATCTCTCTCCCTTCTCTCTCACTCATTTAGCAATTCTCAAAACCATTTATAAAAGTTTTGATTTTTATTTGTTCTAATTGGTTCGTTCAACTCTGAAACTAGGGATTAAGGGTTTTGGTTTCCTTCTTGATTCAGCTATATTTAGAAAGTTTCTATTTTCGTTTTGAGCGACTTCGCCTGAGATCTTCAAAGGACACTCATCGTCGTCGCCGAAGAATAGCTTTTGAATTGAGAAGGGTCGTTGGCATTTTCGTAAATAAGTTTGATTAATCTCTGTGGATCTGAGTGGTGATGTGGTGGATGATGAGAGAAGCAGGTGGACATTACTGTTCTAAGAAGACTGATTCAATCTGTGGCGGAGTCTGTAGTCAGGTTCGTTCTCCGATCTCTCCTACCGAGATCTCACTACCCTTTTCTCAAAAATCGAAACTTTATCACTCCAATTCGATAAAGTTCAGATCTTTACATCGACCCATCTCTTTGATCCCCCAAAGTCTTCACCTTTGAGAAAAAAAATAATCAAACTTGGGATCTGATCTTTTTTTCTTAACAGGAAACATGCAGATTCTTCAGCTTCTCAAGACTCTGCTGCGCACTAAGGGCCTTGAACACATCATCTAAAGACAAAGACCACAAGGAAGATCAAACAACCAGAGAAACCACCGGGATCCTCCACCAAAATTAGGGAGATCAAATTTTCTTTTTATTAAATATTGTTGAACCTTCTCTTAAACTGTCCTCTTCAAAACCTATGAACGGTCAGCAAAACCAAACTCTCCATTCTCCTTCTTTTACCATCCATTCCTCGACGTCGATGACCTATGGAAAACCTCATACGTCAGTTTAATAAAGATGACTAACGTTTTGATCTTTATACTAAAGTCAGTATCATTTCTAAGTTTCTACACTTGTACGAGTACGTTCTCTCTAGTGGGATTGTATAAAATGTTAAAGACTAACCTGTCGAAGTTCATGTTGCTGAAGAATCCACGTTCCTTGCTTCCTTGGAAGCTTCTTCTATCATCACCACCACCACCTGTGCCACGTGATCTAGGCCTCTCCATGGACTCATCAACTGATCCACCCCGGGAATGTGGTCTTTCACCATAGTTACCCGTTCTGCTGCCTGCACCGGATCCAGGCCTCTCAGCTGCTTTTGGCCTGAACCTCACTTTATCATCCAGCTCACGGATCAGCAAGTCCAGGTCTTTCTCTTTCTCGCGTATAAGATCGGGTAGATTATGGTTATTATTACTGTCGGATTCTTGTTGAGTTTCCTTTCTCTCAGGTGCTATCTCTGCTCCCTTCTCGAGTTTCTTCCGCAGCTCTTCAATCTCTTCCTTCAATATTCTCTCCTCTTCTGTCTCAGGCCTGTAATATTCACAAGACATAGATATTAAAAGTGACACCAAATAGCTACCTGGCAGATGATTGAAGGTCATCAACATAGGTCACAGAGTCCTATCTTATCCCTAAGAGATGCTGCTTTAAAGGACAATAGATAAAACATGCCAAGAAAGAAAACCATGAATCCACTAATAACATGAGTAGATAAGTCATTCAATTAGTTCTCATTTTAATTTGAAGCACTAATCATATGTGGCAACACTATCTGAAGTTGTCTACATGTTACTATCCTCTCTGCTTGGTTCACAAGTTAACTTTCTCATTCAATATGCAAGAACATAAAAACTGAAACAGACCTGTAAACCCTGCGATGCTCGAGTTCAGAATCCATCTTGCGCCAATCTTTCCCTTGCTCCTCCAACAACACTTCCCTAGGTTTCGCATCTCCGAAAGGATTCACCTTCGGTCTCGCTTTCTCCACACTGTTCGATGCTAAACTCTCAGACTTATTAGACTGAGCACTTGATGCGCTGGACGGTCTGCTCGTCTGAGAGCTCCCCTTCTTAGCCTTGATCTCCGAGTCAAGTTTCTTCCAGTCCAATCCTTTATCCGCCAAAACTTGCTCTCTAGGCCTAGCTGCTCCAAACGGACTCGGCTTACTCGTCTTCACATCAGTTTCACTCGCACTCACTCCACTACTATCATCAACAACAGCAACCTTTCTCGGTTCCAGAACAAGACGACGTCGCTCCTCCTGTACACCACCCGAAGAAGATACTCCTCTTGCCCACCTGTCAGGCTCTGGACCTGGCCCAAATGTAGATGATTTTGTCAGAGACGAATGGCTTTTACCTGCTCCCCAATTATCAACCTCGTCAGCTTTAGACAAACCACCTCCATAACTGCCACCACTACCACCTCCTCCTGCATAACTACCACCTCCGCCGCCATAACTGCCACCACCATAACTGCCACCGCCTCCACTATAACGACCTTGACGTCCCTGATCAAACGCAGGAAGAGACTTCTTCCCTTTCCCCCAATCATCAACCTCATCAGCCCTAGACACTTGTGGGAACTCTGAACCTCTCTGCTCATCCTCAAACCCACCATAACCTCTCCTCCCACCACCTCCCCAAGACCCATCAGAATCATCCCCACCTCTCAACATTTTCCCCTGAGGAGGCCCACCACTAGACCTCCCACCGTAAGAAGAGAACCCACCACCTATACCACCCCTCTGCATTTCGTCCTCAGAGCGTTGCCTTGGACCAGTAGGAAGTTGAATCATCTGCTCAGCAGCTCCCTTGGTGAACTCCGATAAAGTCATCTTCTTTTTCTTCTTAGACTTTGTATTAGTCGCAGCCTCCTTCAAACTCGGGAAGCTCTGCTCATCCGCCGCCGTGGCAGCCTGCTCTTCGTCGGCACGCTCCGCCTCATCGGCCCAAGCGCCGATTCCACCCCAAGGCTTCGACATCTTCCGAAAAAAATCGAAACTTTCGACGGATCTGAATAAACCGGAGTTCGATCAGAGTGAACCGGAGCTCCGAGTGAGGAACCCTTTAGAGCGAATCGATCTTTAGATTCTCTCTTTTGTGTAAAGATGGAAACTTTCTTAATTAAAAATTGTGACTTTTTTTATTCATGTTTCTTTGTAGGTATCAGAGCGGAAGAGCAATGGACGGGGAAAGAGATAGCTAACGCGCTAGATCGGAGAGTGTAGAACACGAACCAATCAGCAACGATAAGGTTATGGTTGAACCGCGCGACGTGTTAGCAGAAGTGACGGTTGACTTTAACAGAAAACGAACTGTCACGCGTCATTTATATTCACAGGGGAGCTTTTCCCACCAACTTTATATTAAAAGGTGACATGACATCTCTATGTCCTCATGATTCCACGTTGTCGTAAGATAGTATCAAAGATAAACATAAGAGCACCCGTATTAACGGATTCTCGCAGGTTCACGTGCTCGGGATCTTAGGCCCGTTGAATAAAAATAAATGGAAAACGCGGTAATTTTGGGTGAACCGGGCCTTAGTTCTGAACCCGTAAAGGGCGAGTTCAAGCCACGTGTAACATTTTCATTCGTCCCGGGTTAAGTGAATGACGTCGACGAAAGACGGGATATCGAGTATTTCATCTCATTTCTCTCCTCTTTGAAAATATATAGGGTTTCGACTCGTAGAGGCGATTTTGTGTGCGACGGGGATTTCCGATTGATTTCTTCAGCTAATCGATAACGGTCTTTCTTCTCGACGCTCTAAAGGTGAGTAAATCATCTGATTCGAGTCAATTGCGTGTTCGAAATCGAATAGCGATTTCCCTAATTCCAAATCGATTTGGGTTTTTTTTTCTTAGGGTTCTAAATCGATAAGGGATATCGATTGAGGCTTCGTTTATTAATATTCCATCATTATTTTGCTATAATAAGGGATATCGATTGTGATTTTAATGATTCAAAATAGATTTGGGAATTTTTTTAGGGTTCTTAATCGATTTGGGGTTCGTAATCAATTAAGGATTTATTTTTCTAGGGTTCTTATTCGATTTGGGATTATTATGTTTAGGGTTCTTAATCGATTTGGGATTTTTTTTTTTGTTCTTAATCGATTTAGGAATTTTTTTTCTAGGTTTGTTATTCGATTTGGGATTTATTTATATTGGGTTCTTAATCATATTCCATCATTAATTTGTGCTAATAAAATGGATTTGTGTCACAGATGGATCCGGCGGAAGAGCTAAGAAATTATAAGAGGCAAATCGAGAACTACAAGATGATAGGGTTCGTGGCCGAGGCAGAGTTCGGTATTCCAAAAAGGTGTCCATGTGGGGGGAGAATTATTAACGAGATCAGCCGGAAGGAGGAGTATGACACTACACCGGGGAAGCGTTTCTTCACTTGCGTAAACCACGAGGTAGTATTCTTATTTGCCTAGTGTCTGATGATTTGTAATGTTGTAATGTTTGTGAACTCCAGTGTCTGATGATTTGTATTGTTGTAACCAAGGCTGATGGGTTACATTTCCGTCAGCCTTGGGTGATAGGTGTGCAGGAGGAGATCGAGAGGTTGACTAAGCGGGTGGTGGAGGCGGAAGAGGTGATGTTGGCTGCGTCGAATCTCGCATACCAGATGGATAAACTGCAGGTTAGTAACAAAAAAATAACTTAGTTATTAGTCGTATGTATTTTGGTTAACTAAAATTTTCTGTTTGATGTTAACATGTCCAGGAACAGGTTAAACTCCTCACTGAGCAAGTCGATTTCCTCACCGTCCAGGTTTCAACGCTGGAGAAGGTCTGCTTCGACTGAAACGAGAAGGTAAGAGGCAACCAAACTCCTCTCTTTGTTGTGTCATTAGAAAATGTTGGAAAAAATATAACTAGAATATTAAACTACAACTAGAACTACAACTATGTCTGTTTGTAATTGTTAATTGTATTTAGTACAACTACAATGTAAATATGAACTTCAAGTAGAACTACAAAAAAAAAATAAACGACAACACATAAACATAAATACAAGAAACCAAACTGAACATAAAAACAGGAAACCAAACTGAACATAAAAACAGAAAAATAAACTAGGCGTCATTAATTACGTATAGGTTGTTGGTTGCTGTTATGAATGTTGGATAGTACTTAGGTGTAGTTAATTTTCAAGGGTGATTTGATGTTTACTTGTAATAGCTTTTCTAATGAATGTTTGGTAGGTAGAGTTTGTTTAATGGTTCACAAACAAGTTTATAAACATAGCAAACCCACCAGTCGAAATACAGAAACATAAAAACAACAAACCCAACCAAAACCACAATGGATCCTGTCTCCTTTACTCTTCCCGGGTTTGTAAACCTTTTAACTGCGCAGAGCAATGTACCTATAGACGTTGACTCTGGTGAGGCAGTTGGTAACTCTCCCGGAGGTGTGAAACCGTTGGAAATGAGAAAGTGGTTTCCAAAAAAAGACTTTGTGCTCATCAGCGCTTGGTTAAACACTTCAAAAGATCCCATTGTCAGTATTGAGCAGAAAGTTTGAACTTTTTGGAAGAAGATTGAAATTAGATACTTTTTGATATTTTTAGATACTTTTTCAGACCTATTGCGGACACTAATTTCGATTTTACATATATATACAATTTAATATGAGATTTATTTAAATTCTGACGGAACTTTTTAGAGTGAATTAGGCCAAAATCCATAAAGAATTCAGTAATTAGCAATCTACCCAAACCAAAAAATGTGTGGGTTTCAGTAGAAACAAATTGACAATAATGACCCTCTGTCACTCAAAAATATAGGTTAGATATTAAAAGAGCGCTTAAATATAATTGGGATATGAGTAATGATTAGCTTAGGATTTATTCCCCCCTCCCCTCCCCTCCCCCACCCTAAGTTACGTGAAGTTGCCTATAAAAAATTGACTAATAGGGACCTTGTAAAATCTGACACAAACACTGCATGCAAAAGAAGAGTCATAGCAAAAATCTTCATCAACATGCAAAAAAATATGAATGGGGAGGAGATAGAAACTGGGAAGATACAAACTGAGACAACCGATAAACTCTCATCAATTAAAACTCACGGATGATACAAACAGAAGGTGAAGATACTTATTCCCGAAAATAGAGAATACACAAGTAATAATAAGAGAGAAGAAAGCCATCAACGATCAACGGCCGCATTTTGTATGTGTAAATAACCAAAAGACTATCAGCCCAAAATTATATGATGCGTTCCAGTCCAATTCCATCTTACCATCTGATTTGGTCTCATTGCCAACTAATTATAGATTGGGCCTAATGTATTAAGACAGCTGTTTCCTACGTCGAATTCGTAGCAGGCTAAAAGAAGCAATCTTAATATGGTTTTCAAATATTAGCCTGCTTGGGGTTCTGGTCATATTATATATGTTTGTAGCCAGCTAAAAGAATATGATGTTAACTTTGTTTTTTAGCCGGCTAAAAAGAATAGATATTTGGTATTTTTGCTTGGATTAAGTTTTGGTTATAGTATATGAGTTTGTAGCCGGCTAAAAAATGTGATGTTATCGATTTTAGCAGGCTAATACAAGGGCTAGCAATTAAAATGAAATTTTGGGTCTTGTGTTAAAATGGCTGACGTAAATGTAACTTGTGTAGCCAGCTAACAAAACTTGGCTGGAATTTTTAGGCCAACTGAAAAAAAAAGCTGGAATTTTATGATTGCCTATATAGAATCAAAGCATGTAGTCTATCATAAAAGAGGTTGACAACAAAACTTGCCATTGTCATTTTTTCGATGTATATAGTATCTGTTTAGGCCTATTACATAGCTAAGCTTTCTGATTTCGTAGGTGACTGCTCTTTGTGCCATATTGGGATAGAGGCAGTGTTAGATTTTTAAATCTTTCGAAATAGATTGTTTCCCGGCTTGTCTCAGTAGGTAAGAAAACGTTTGTGAAATGGGGAGCAAAATTAGCAAGCCTTATAGTAGGATACAGACAAGCTATAAGGAAATACAAATGATATGCACAACACAAGTCTTGGCGGCCAAGACTGGCAAAGTGTGTGCGAAACTGTTAAATGGAGCGCTAAGCTGATAAGTGGCATGCTACTAGAATAATAATGATGCTAAAGTTAGTAAATTCAAAAGCAAGAATGAAGTTGGACTATGTAATAAACAACCATGACTTCTCCAACCAGCCATCATGTTAACAGGTCCCTGGATAAAAATTACAATTTTTTCCTACTCCTCATCATCACAACCAAAACAATTTCCCTTATTGCCTCCACCAAACTCACCTCCGCCGCTGAAAATCCCACCGGCAACGGCACTAAAAAATCAACCACAGTGGGCGGAGCAGAGCCGCTTCGGTATAAGTTAAGCTCTTTCTCGAGCTCGTCAGCTTTCTCGTGCTGTCGCTGCAGCTCTCCGAGCAAATCTCCAATCTCTTTCTCATAATCATCCCCAAGGGATGAATCTCTAAGCATCGGCCTTCTTCCAAGTTCAGAAATCAATACCACCTAAAAATCAATTATTATAGTATATGAACGCTAAATCCATTGAAATTTTTATCTAAAGATCAGAACTTTATATCAAACAAACCTTTTAACAAAAAAAGATCAGAACTTTATATCTCAAAAATATAAGAACCACAAGAAAATGATTTAAAACAACAAGAAATGAGAAGAGTATGTATATTAAAAAAATGGGGCATAGAAAGAAGATCGAGATTCGAGATTTTTTTGGCAAATTGAAAAGTTTCAAAACTGATAAACCAATTTGTCTCACACAGAGATGTCGTGAAGAAATAGATTATTAGATACAAACGAGGCAACAAATATCTAAAAAGAGGATTTGATTACATGCAACCAATAGCTTAATCGAAATATGTAATAGGGGTAAAATGGTCATGAAAATTTTGACAGATGCATTGGAAATAGTGAATGTGTATATACCTAATTATGCTAAAGTCTGTGTGTGTAGAGTGCAAATACTCAACTTTTTATGCGTAGATTCACAATTCCACTCATAAAGAAAGAAAAAGTTTCAACTCAAGTAAATATTAAAAGCTAAATTAAAGGCAAGCGAAGCGAGAAACAATTAAGGCAAGCCTAACACTCTAGCTCGCAAAGAAGGTTTCGTCAAACATAATGGGCCATATTTAAAGCCCAATTGAGGCCGGTTTAAGTTAAAGCCTTGAAATTTTCGTCTTCCACTTCTTCCCTCTCTAGCTTAAAGCTCAGCACCACCACCACCAGCCGTCGTCGTCGTCGAGCTGATATTGAACATATGCGTCGAGCTCTGATATGCATCAGACGCTGGGCGCAGTACGCCTTGCATACCGCTCTCGGATCTCTTACCTCGTCAAATCAGGTATGATCGACAACGCAGTTCAGGTGTTCGACGAAATGCGTCACTCGAGCTACCGAGTTTTCTCCTGCGATTACAACCGTTTCATCGGTGTTCTGGTCAAATATTCGAGATTCGAGCTTGCCGAAGCATTGTATAAGGATATGACGCCAATGGGGTTCTCCTTGATCCCCTTCACTTACTCGAGGTTTATCTCGGGTTTATGTAAAGTTAAAAACTTTGATCTCATTGACGCTCTTCTAAAAGACATGGAAGCCCTTGGATACATTCCTGATATATGGGCGTTTAATATTTATTTGGATCTGTTGTGTAGAGAGAGGAAGGTTGGTTTTGCTGTTCAGACATTCTTTTGTATGGTTCGGAGAGGTAGAGAGCCTGATGTTGTGTCATATACTATACTTATTAATGGGTTGTTTAGAGCTGGTAAGGTTACTGAAGCGGTTGAGTTTTGGAGTGTAATGATTCGTAGTGGAGTTAATCCGGATAGTAAAGCTTGTGAGGTACTTGTTGTTGGCTTGTGTCACGCTCGGAGAGTTGACTTGGCTTATGAGTTGGTGGCTGATGAGATCAAGAGTGCAAGAGTTGAGCTTAGTACAGTGGTTTACAATGCGTTGATTAGCGGGTTTTGTAGAGCGGGTAGGATAGAAAAGGCGGAAGCTTTGAAGTCGTTTATGAGTAAGAGTGGGTGTGAGCCGGATCTTGTTACGTATAATGTGTTGTTGAATTCTTATTATGATAACAACATGTTGAATAAAGCGGAAGGGGTGATGGGGGAGATGGTTAGAAGTGGGATACAGCCTGATGTTTATAGTTATAACCAGTTGCTTAAGCGGCATTGCAGGGTTGTTCATGTGGATAAGTGTTATTCCTTCATGGTGGAAGAGATGGAGCC
>OVBX01004307.1:0-14871 GCA_900406325.1 Erucastrum elatum
TGTTTTCTTGCATAACTATGTTCTCGAAGACAATCAAAAGTATGTAAGAAATGTTAGACAATCCTTGTTCAGGATGTCTATCCTGAATTGAGACTTAATCTTCCAAAATAACCAAAACAAAACAGCATAGTGAAAATCTATAAGAAAATTTATTGGTTATAGAAATCACCAAATACATGTCACTGTCTACAAAACAGAGAACACATATCAAACATAGAACATGGAAATAAGATAGCTTGACACATTTTCAGTAATTATATCAAGAAAATGTTAAATGTGGTATCATTATAAAACACACATGCTATCTACGATAGCTTGTAGAAGTTTCAGGATTGGTTTCCAGAAAATAAAATAAGTTTTTTTTTCTTGCATAACTATGTTTTCGAAGAGCTCAAATCAAAGGCTGCTAAATTTTAGGAACACAAGGTTTTGGTGTAATGTACTTTTGATTATGTTGATTATGTGTGGTATTTTATCTGCAATTTTAGTGTTTCTGAGTGTGAATGAGATGAGTTTGTTTGTGAAAATTTGTGGTTTTTTAGTTTTAGGAAGGTATTTCAAACTTTCAGGATAGCTTTCCAGAAAATTTGATATATACTAGAAGGGTTTCGAGAAAATAAAATGAAATGTGAACTGTTTTGTTAACAAAGATAAATTAGAAAAAAATATGTGTCCACTATGATTCGAACCTGGGAGGGGGAGGGAAGAGTGCTTAATGTTTTAGAAAGTTAGCGGTTTAGCCGCTGGGCTAAGAAGAATCACTTGTTCATGTTAAACACTTAATTCTGTTTAACTCTCACTTGTGTATCCTAAATCTAGGAAGACATTTCCACTACAAGAAATATGAGTATTGGTAGCAGTTGACGATAGCACGAATTCATTAACTGCTACTAAAAATATCAAAATTGAATCACTAACTCTATCGTAGCACTAAATTTACATTATGACAAAATTTCATTAAAAAGAAACGCAAAAATCTGTTTCCTAGCTAAAATATTATTTTGGAGGTAAAAACACTTAGTGAAATTTCATTTTCGCACCAAAAAAAAAAACTAAAGTGATCTGTTTCCTATATCGTTTCTTTTTTACAAAGAAGAAAAAAAAAACTTTTTCAATTCTCTCCATCATCTTCTTCGTTGTTCATTTAGAATTGACAATTGAATAAAAACAATTGGATTGGCCTTGTTCAAAGTCGAATTCCGGAACCCTAATCCGTCAAGCCACTGAATCTCGTCGTCGTAGACTCTTCTTCTTCCCGAAACTCCTCCATCCACTGTGAATTGGCTCCTTCACCTTCCTCTGTCCCACTTCGCCACCATCACACTTACGTCTTTCGCTTCTTCTCATTATTCCCTTCGCTTTATCAGTTTCAATTGCACAGGTTTGTAAAAGCTTCCACCTTTCTTCAATGGTTGTTCCACAGGCTTACGATACTCACTTATACTATTTTATTTTTTTTTGGGTGGGGGAGGGTTAAGGTCACTGAGGAGCAGCTTGATGATTTGTTCATCGGCTTTGGGCAGGTCTAACTCTCTTTTACAAGTTCATCTTTGTTTGTGGTGTGTTCTTTGTCATGACTGGTTTTGGTTGTTTAGGTTGTTGACTGTTTCATCACATTATGGGTCGGGTGTTGCTTCGTCTCCGCCATTTTCGCCACCGCTTCATAGATCCGCCTTGTTTGAGATCTGCCGTGTTCGAGCTGGTGTCCGCCAATCGATGGGTACGTTTGTCTCCACTGGAGTTTTGACTGTCTTGTACTTGCTCATTTATTTGTTTCTTAGTTGGTCTCAGTGAACATACATGATTGAACATGTAAGACTTATCTGAATATTGAGCTGGTGTTTGTATTGTCTCATTTGTTTTGTCCAATCTGCTATCAGTTATGTGAAAAACTAATCTGCTTCTTGTTTACGACATCAGGAGACAGCAGACGTTTCAGAGCATTGGTGGATGGCTTAACGAGCTGCACAGTAAGTAACATCACACGCAAATACTCATCTCCCGTTCTTTTCTTATATTAAATAATCTCATCTCTTAATGTAAATGTTTCAGCACACTTGGACATGAACATATATTGTGACGTTCTTCTGCTTGGTGGTCATTGGTTACTTTATTCTGACTGCAATTTTGTGAGTTACTTGCATCTGAAGAGCTTTGTTTCTATTACTAGACAGCATTGAAACTCCTTGTCTGATATATGTGCCTTTGTTGTGTTTTACTTGTTTCTTGCAGGTGGTGTTACCCATGTCAAAAGAGAAGTTTGGGCTTGCATCAGCTGTAGCTGTTGGTTTTCGTTTTGTTCATGTCATTGCAGAGGTAACAACTTCTTTGAAACACTGATTTGATGGGGATGTATTAATCTCACATAAGAGCTGTCTTGCAGGCTTTGAAGGAAAGTGTATTGCATCAGATAACTAATGGAATGGTTCAACTAAAAGCTACTGGTTGTGCCTCGGTAATTTGTTGTCGTTCATCACCAAAACAGAAGACACAAGTCAGAAAACCAGAACCAACCATTTTTGTTTTTGTTGAAAAATCAAGGGAACGTTGGTTGTTTGACAGATCAGTTTTTATTTCGCTGGTGCAGGTTTGTGCGTTGCCATAAAGCAGTTGAACCTCCTATGGAGTAGAGAAAGATGCTTATGTATTTGTCTAAGAGAAGAGACTAAGAAGAAGTGGTCTGTTTCTGTCTGAACTTGAGCTCACTGTGTATGAATATTTCTGTCTTATATTTTTACAGACAGCATAAATATGTTCTAAGTCTTTGAGATTGAAGTTGTTTAGAAAAAGAGATTGAAGATGTTTTATTTCAAATTTTATACCCTAAACATGTCCTAAATCCTAAATTGTGAATCATAAAATCCTAAGATAACACAACAAGTAATATGATAAAAGGAAAATCTAATACTGATAATAAATAAATAAATTTATATATATATATATATATTTTACCTCATCTAAACCCTAAACATACCCTAAATTTCAAATCCAACAATTATAATAGATTTTAAAATGAACAAATGTAATGATCAAACTCTTAAAATTTATAACTTAACTTTATAATTTATTGCTTCAATCTTAATTGGAAAATTTAACTCCAAAACACTAAATATGTTATAACCCCTAAACTCAAAACATAATTACAACTCTAATTTGTGTTACAAGAAAATAAATAATTAAAAACTCTCATTTTTTCACACCCTAACCTATAAGCTTTAAATTAAACTTAAAATTTAAATTTTTGATCTAAAATGTTAATCTCATACTTTACATATCTAAACTCTAGACATATAATCCAAACTTCATATCTTACTTCAAATCCTAACATTTGAAGTTCGTTTATTAAAACTTCAATATTAAACTTAAAATCAAAATTAAATCATTTAAGAAGTTTAATCTCAGATTTATATTTTAAACCACAAACAATAAATCTTAAATATACACCCTAAATCTAATACCCTAAACCTCAAACTTAAACCCTATATACAAAATCACAAATCTAGTATTTTCAAACTTATAATATACATTTTAAACTTAGACTCCAAGTGTGTATTAAAACTCAATCCATACATATAACTCTAAATCTATACCCAAAACACTATATTCCAAACTCTAAACTTACTAATCATTTTATTAATCTTAAATTATTAGTTTTACTTAATTTTAAACTACCTATGAAATGAAATCTAATCATTTTATTAACATTTTATCATTGTCAATTATAATTGTATTACTTATTTTTACATAATTATCTAAAGTTATACATTTTTAAATAATTATAAGCAAATGAAAATATAATATCTATTAGCTTTTTTTGGGCCTTTGATTGATTCTGATCCAAAGGCTCAGAAGCTTTGTTTTTGTGATCTCCGTCCTTCTTTCTAATTGGTCGAAATATAATCTGTATGGATTGCAAATCTCAGCCATAGATTAGATTAAATCAACGGACAAGATTGACTCTTGTTATGTTTGTTCTCTTTCATCATATATATTTTTTATTTCTTTTTTTGCTTTTCTTCTTCGTCATCTGTTTGTTCTCTCTCCAAACCAAACACGACTATCTTTTTTGCTTCTTCTTCTTCTTCTTTCTTTTTTTTTCTTCAAACCTTAAACTCATAGTCCATGGATTAGATTAAGCAAGACGGTGTTACCAGCTGGATTTCGTCCTCATCCGAAGCCTGAAGGTTACCAGCTGTGGAGGCGACGGCGTTACCAGCAACAGAGCAGTGGGTTTGTTTGTTTAATGGATTAGTCTACACTGCGAGATTCATTAGTCTAGGTTTAATGGATTCGTTTTATCTCTGTGTAGGTCATATTCTCATAGAAAGTCCTTGTATTTGCCTCGATTCCATTCAAAGGAGATATCTTACCACCGGAGTCGGAACTAGCCGGAGTCGAAGAGAGAAAGTGGAGTCAAAGATGTGTCAGGTTCTGTAGGCGGAGGAAGAAACTGAGACGATGACACGGGAAGGAGAATTGTTGGAGGAGTTCGTGATGGTGGATGATGGAAGAGGACAGCAGAGGCGGAGGTGAAGCTCTACGGCAAGAGGCGGAGAAGGAGCGAACAGTTAGGGATTTTTAGGGTTAATTTTTTGTTTGGTTTACAGTTAAACCAGTTTCGGTTTAATGTTGTTTGGTTCAATGTGTAAACTGATTTATTTGTAACCAGATTATAATTAATAAATATTTTTTTAATAACTCAATTCTTGATTTAATTTAATCATTTGTGTTTAATTAGTTTTCATTAAATAATTTAATTAGTTTTAATTAATTAAATTAATATATTTATTTTTTATTATTTAATCTAAAACTACAGCATTATATTTACGTTATTATAAAATATGTTATGGCACAATGTAAACGCCACATAATAGTATTTAACAGCGTTAAAACATCGTTACTAGAAATGTTAAATATAGCAATAGAAAAACGCTGTGATATCTCTATATTTTATAGCGCATGAAAATTCGCTATGATATGGGGGGGGGTCTATTATAGCTGCGGCTGTCAGAGCGTTTACAAAAACGCTACGAAAACGATATGATAGCGTTTTCTCGGCGCTACCAATGCCGATATTTCTTGTAGTGTTCGAATCATCTGGATGAGTTTCCAGAATATCATATTAAGTTTGTTTTCTTTGTAGCAAAGTTGAAACTAGGAAAGTAAAATGAAATGAAATTAAAAACTAATGAGATATCTGCATGGAGATCAGAGTAACCCTTAACATATGTTTATATCAAGTGAATAGCATTAACATATTGTTTTCCTCTCTCTTTGTATTTTAGAAAATTTTGAAAGGATTTGTATAGTTTCAGGAAAGCTTTCCAGAAAATTTGATATTAATAAATTTGAATTTTTTTTTATGTTTGGTGTCTTATTTTTTGGCTTACGCATGTTGATATCTTTGGTAGGCTCGTGAATTTTCTTATGACATTGTCAGTTTCTTGCTTGTGCTTGTGAAATCGAGTGATGATTTTTAAATTTCTGGAAATATTTATGTAGTTTCAGGAAAGCCTTCCAGAAAATTTGATTTTAACAAATTTAAAAGACCTTTTGATTGTTTATTTGTTTGGCTTACGCATACTGATATTTTTGGTAGGATATGTGAATTTGCTTATGACATTTCTAAACGATTGCTTGTGCCTGTGAAATTTTTTATTTTTTCCATGAAGGATTTGATTAGTTTTATGAAAGATATTTATAGTTTCAGGAAAGCTTTTCAGAAAATTCAATGTTAACAAATTTTGAAATATTTTTACTTGGTTACACATGACAGTAATACGATGAGAGTTTTATTACCTCTCAGACAAACATTGCATGAGCTGAAGTATCAGATTGATTCAGAACCAAAACAAAACCGTTTGAGATTTATGTTGATTATTGAAAATTTTCAAATTTCTAAATTTAACAAGAAAGCATTGTACATATTCTGGATGACTTTACAAAATCAAAAAAATAGAAAAAGACTTAGCAGCTGACCATAACCAACATCAACACCTGACACATGAGCTGCACCAAAAAGCAAACAATCTGCAAATCCTCTACGAGAAAGTCCAGAATCAAGAACTACTTTCTCAGAAACATCAACATCTACCTTCTCTATTGCAGATTCCAGCTTAAGCCACCATTGCAAGTTGAAGACAACAGAGAGAGGAAAGTCGACAAAAAACAAGATCCCAAAGCACTAAGGAAACCATGTAAAGACATGGTAAGAATCATTACCTACACACATATTTGAGAACCTCGGCTGTAATTTTAGTGGAGACACCATTGGCTACAGGCTTTACAGCTTTACTAGCTCTTTTTCCATCCACTAACACTTAGCCTAAATAACATACGTACAGTAGAGTTAAAGCTACTTCTATGTCTTTTGTTTAAGAAGAATAACATAAACCTCTATGTACCTTGTAAGATCCATGATTGTAATGGTGTGTGACTGTATTCCTGATCCTCTTCGAGACATGCCTCATCCAGTCTCTGTTTCTTGCTGTTGTTATACAACAAGAAGAGTTCCATTAAAATGAAAGATGAAAGGTTGTTGATTTCAATACTAGGGGGGGAAAGACCTTTACTTCATTCCACGTAAAAGAAGAAGCCAGCCATCTGTTAGTTTTAAAAAAAATCTATTTAACCTGCTTAACATTTTTATAAACAATATTTTATGTTGTCTTTTGTGGCTTGTTTTCTTCATAAGTAACAAAGATTTTCAGATCAACCTTTAATTTCATTCTGTAAATTGCTATACATAGTTGTCTAAAAATAAGTCTTGGTAGAAACAACATAGTCACCTAATGATTGATCTTGACTCTTGTCATAGTGAAAACAATAGAAGTGAAAATTGCATACACCACATGCTAAATGGAAATCTTCATATTTTGTTAACGTGTATTCAAAAACTGGAACAAAGAAAAAATAATTTTTACAAATCTTCTAATTAATGTATTTTCCTTTTTAATAAGAAAAATATAAAATAAGAAAATTATTTAAAAATGAAAAATATTAATAATAATAATTATAAAATTAATTTAATACACTAAGGATATCAGTGTCATAAACCATCGTAAACATTAACGTGAGCACAACAAAGTTTAGAAAACAGACTTTTCAAATAACATTATAGAGATATTTAACCTTTCCATTTTTATTTTGCACAAACTACAATTAAATCTCATTATCTTTTTATCTGCCATCTTATCAATTTAATCTAAAAGTAAGGCTACATATAATTTCTTACTTATTTATTTGATTACACTTTTTTCATAATAACTATAAGTAAGCTTTATATACTTTACATATAGTATATCTTAACAATATAAGGTATGTTTGTAAATTTAGTATTTATGTAATCATGATATGCATTAAATCTGTAAACGAGATTACATGTGATTTTTTTTTTCATTTCAATATATTAATAAATTAAAATATAAAAAACACTAAAACTATTTCTTAATCCAGTTTATAAAAAATGACTGAAAAGCTAATAGAATATATAACAAAATTAGTGTTTCAAAATTAATAAATATATTTTAATCAGAATATGAATTAAATAAATATTTGTAAACAGAATCTAACTGAAAAATGATTAACATATAAATAACAAATATGTAAGTAAATAACCTTTTCTTAATATTTTTATTGGTGAGTGGTTATAATTTTTAATTTTTTTATATTTATAACTGAGTCGGTTTTATTTTCTCCTCCTCTGTGTTTGATTTCTTTTAACATGTTAAAGATAATAAAGTTAATTATTGATCAGCGAATAAAAAGTTAATTATTAATCTCAGATTTGAGTAAGAACTAATATAGCTTTACATATAACAATGAACATAAATGTATTCTGTATATTGATAAAAATGCACTACATATTTGTATTTTAGTAACTACTAGATTTTATACTTGCGGTTGCGGCACAAGTCTGTATTTATAATTTAGTACTCATAAAATTTTTTAACTAATTTATTTGACATGCCTTTTAAGACTCTTTATTCATCTATCTTATAAACATTGTTGTCTAAATATTTTCTTCCAAACAAAATCATCTGAGAGTATCTTATTTTTATATGTTATATGATGTAAATCAGACTAGATATTTATGAGTTCATCATGTAGTTTTATTTAATAACGATAATCTTAAAAAAAACATGTAACTTACAGCATGTTAGTTTTGTTTCTAGATATCCTATTCGATTAGTTTAAATATTATATGTAGATTTGCAATATTATGTAGTTTTAAATTTTAAATCATATGTGATTTAAGTTTTTAGAGATCCAGAATTAAAAAAATATTCTTGAAAATTTTATTGATTTTCTAAAAACAATATTTATTTTGAAATTTTTTTTGTTAGTTTAATTTAATTTATATGTACTTTGGAAATTAAATGTGATTTAAATTATTATAGATTTGATTTTGCAAAAATGTTTTGTATATCCCCTTAATATTATTTGAGGAGACCATTGTGAAAAAAACCTTTGGTTCATGTGTGATTTACATGAGTGTCATTGCTTATGTGGCATCACCATGTTTCACCTCAGTTTTTTTTTATAAAAACCCTTCTACTACTAGAGAAATTACTTACTATGCCATTGAATAATCTTGTTGTTCTCTAATTAGAATAATAATGTTCCTTTGTATCGAATGGAGAATAATAATCTTCCTCTGCATCGGATGAAAAAAACCATTTAAATCATCCAGTCAACTTCGAAGAAAAGGAAAGCATAAGATATGTATGCTATCCAGTCAACGTTCATAAGCATAAGAATAATATAAGAAATATATTAGTATGTTCGAGTCTTATAAATATATTAGTTTGTTGGACTTGATACTGTAGCACACAAATGATTATTGTGAATATATATTAAAACACACGAAAAAAATTCCCATTGCTTTTTGATTCTTATGTATATCATTGTGAATATATATTAAAACACACGAAAAAATTATTCAATTTTTGATTTAATTACTATCCGTATTTTGATTCTTATGTTTATTAATGTGAATCCCTATTTTTAAAACACACCAATAAAATTTATACAAACAATTCCCAAATTTATCTGTATATATTAAAACAATATACAAACACACAAATCAAATTTGTATAACACGTTTTGATCATAATTGTGAATATAAATTAAAACAAATCAAATTGGTGTAACACGTAATGAAGATTAATTCAAGATTACCAAAATCAGAGCCTACTGATTTATTATGCTTAAAACCTTTCTTGCAGTAATTAAATCGACTGATAATTCTGATTGATCTTCGCAAATTATAATTGATAATTGATCAATTAGCATAGGAGTTATTTTTATGTACTTATTGAATCATATATTCACATTCCTAATTGAGATGGGGTTTCAAACCGAGATTGCAATGATTCTGATCATTTTCCAAAATTCATCTACAAATTTTGAAACCTTTTCCAAAATTAGGAATACATCACGGTTGATAAGGCATTTGAGCTTTTCCTAATTGATTATCCCATTAAATACCTAAAAAAAACTGATACTAAATTCCTGCATATAAATTCCTAAATATGTGGTTCTTACAATTCACACATTCTTCTTTCCATTTTTGGTGTAATAGAAGGCAGCTACAAATTCTTTGATAAAAATGGCTGGTTTGAATTCTGTCGCCGATTTGAATACCCGTACAACCGTGTTGAGAGTCCGGGTCTTGATCGTTCATTTATGGAAGCAGACTTCACCTTCAGGTGGCCCAACCATTGAGATGGTTTTCATCGATTCATATGTAAAATTATAATACATCCTATGCGTGCATCGATTCATATGTTCCTTATACTTGGTTTTTTTTAATATGTTTTTATTTTCATATAAGGAGAGAAAATTCATGCAAGTGTTAAGAATGACTTGGTGTTCAAGTTTGAAAAATATCTTGCTCGCGGGAGATCTATGATCCTGACTAACTTCACCCTGTCTCATGTGTGTGGCTCATACCCGACAACTAGCCATCGTTTCAAAATCAATTTCCTGTCATCATCTCTGGTGAGCTTCAAGACGATTTGCCTATTCCTCCGCATGGTTTCACACCTGTGAAATTCACTGATATTCTCGACGGATCACTGAATCCAGATTATCTTATTGGTAAATTTTGGTTTTGAAAATATACGTCTTATAAATTGTAATACAAATATTAATGTTCATGTTTTTAAACAGATGTGATCGGACATTTCGTTGAGGCTGGTCAAGTCCAAATGCTTGGAGTCAATGGAGTTGAAATTCAGAAGATTTCTCTTCAACTACGTGATACGAAGTATGTTACTAAGTTATAAAAAAATAGCTTTATCTTTTGAATACGTAGGTTTTATTTTCTGTTGCCTGTTACCATGCATATGAATAATTGATGCGGATGTATCTCTACTCCTGACTATTCAGTGATGTTCGTTTGCCAGTTGTGCTGTGAGGAAAGGTCGCTACTGATATAAACTGTGCCATACAGCAGTGTGGTCAGCAGCAGCTTATAATTGCTATGAGGTTTGTCAAGATTAAGGTTTAGAAAGGTACACTTTGTGATGGTTATTAGCAGACATGTTAGTATATTCGGTCATTTTTTTATATCCTGTGTAATTTAATACATTTTTGATTTCCATTATGATGAGTATCTCACCTTGGAAAACGCATTCAACACCACTGATGTGATGATGAATCCCATAATGTCTGAAAAGGCATTTAGGTTGATGTAAGTAATAACAAAAACTTATTATGATTGAAGAATTTTGGAATAATGAATTTAACTTACCTTATAACAAGAGTATGTCACATTGTCTTGTGAATTTTGAAAAATGAATATAAGGCTGCCTAATGACAATCTGAGCATCAGATTTGTAGACTCCACACCAACAGCTGAGGTGAACGTTTATTCGGAGAAGCATGACTTTTTGCTCCGTACTCCCGGGAAAAAACTCGCTGAACTGGTCGATTGTCGTCAGGTGTGTAATTTAGAGCATATATTACTCCGAATGCTCCTATTTATTTTGCTATAAGTATTTGAAGTATATAATGTGAGAATGTTAATTGATGTAGGTTGAGATGTGTATTGTTATGTGTAAAATTACGAATATCGAGACAGAGATGGGATGGTACTACATAGCTTGCCAAGTGTGTTCAAGGAAAGTTCAGTACGAACCTCCTCTTGCGACCGGTGTTAATGTTGATGATGATGTTACGAGATTCAAAACCTACTGTGCCAAGTTCAAGTGTTATGCTCCTAAAATTTCCCCAAGATGAATACCATCACAACTTATTATATTAGATTTTCGTGCAAGTTTTTTTGAAACTACCCAGCTGACTATGAGTTACACATCTCGACTATAAAAGGTACAAGTTGCATCTGGTTGTGGAAGACAACACGGATTCCTCCAAGTTGCTCATATTCGACCATCTTGCTCTACAGTTAGTTCGTTGTCCTTGCATTGAGTTAACCGGACCCGTTACTGATGAGGTATTATTAATATGTGCCACATATGTAACAATTTTCTCTTTAAAAATATTTGATTATTCTAACACCATGTTCTCGAATAAAACTATCTATACCCAGCTCCGCGACCAGGCTGACCTACCAATGCTCATCCAAGACCTGATCGGTAAGACATATTTGTTCAAGGTCGAAATACTTAGAGAAAACTTCGTCTACGATCACGACACATTCAAGGTCAACAAGATTTGCACTAACGATGAGATAATTTCGGAGTTCTACAAACGTGGCTAAGTTGGTAGGGCATGAAGATCGTGCTATTGGAGGCTTTCACTTTCGCCAACATGAAAAAGCGTAAGATGAGAAGCATAACATGTCTTAGTAGAAGGATCTGATATTTCAGGATATTAAAGATATCTTCTCAAGGGTTAAAGGGATTCTTCGAATCAAAATTAAGAAAATGGAAAATGTTACTCACACAAAATGACAATTATGTTTAAAATAATAAAACCGTATCAAGGGGGTCAGTTTCAAGAAAAATGCCAGACTTAGCATTTATCCATTACAATAAAACATTGTTTTTTTTTACTCGGATTAAACTATACGATCTGATGCAGATATTAAAATTGTAAATTACTTATGATCTTTATATTAATATGATCTGACTTTTCTTTTCAATTTAATGTATATGATATATACAATCTCATTTCATGGCAATCAGAACAATTTAGGTACTGAAATTTTGACTCAAGCCAATCAGTTAATATTAAAAATATCTTCTCAAGGGTGATAGGGATTCTTCGAATCAAAATTAATAAAATGGAAAATGTTATGGAATACTCACACAAAAATCAAATTATTTTTAAAATAATAAAACCATATCAAGGGGATCAATTTCAAGAGCGATGCCAAAATTTAGCATTTACCCATATGAGAATAAAACACTGCTTTGCTCTACTAGGATTAAACTATACGATCTGATGCAGATATTAAGAATGTAAATTACAAATGATCTTACTATTGATTTGATCTGTCTTTTTTTTTAAAAAATAATGTATATGATAGATACAAGCTCAATTCATGGCAATCAGAATATGATCGGTACTGAAAATTTGACTCAAGCCAATCAGTGATTATATGAATCAAATCAATTATGTAACTGGTTTCGTTTCTAAATAACATGTGTTCATGCTGTGATTGTAGCACACACAGTGTTTTTAATTATGGTAAGACAATTTTTTGACATTAAATTGTTCATTCCAATAAGCATATCACAGTATATTATGCAATTACTTTTGTATCAACGTCCTTTAATTCCGGCAATTAAACTTAATTCTGAATGATATTCCATCCTCGCCTAAACCATATCATTAGGTCATTATATATATATATATATATATATATATATATATATATATATATATATCTATACAATAAAGACATCTCAAAGAACACTATTTTTANGCAATAACGACATCTCAAAGCAAACTATTCTTAAGACACTTCAAAAATGAATGCATTTTATTCCATTGTTGACTTAAAACCAAAGAAGTAAATGTGGAAGATCAAGGTGAAAGTCGTTAGACTTTGGAAACAGTACTCGGCGGCTGTTGGAGAGACCATTGAAATGGTCTTCGTTGATGGAAGAGTATGTTTTAGTATCTTGTAATTGTCTATTACGTGCGTTTTATGTTTAGTATGTTATTAATCTTATGTTTTCGTTTAATATGTTGCAGGGTGATAAAATACACCCTGTTTTCGTTTACTTTTTTTTTTGGTGAATACAAGGGAGAAGACCTCCCAAGTTTAAATTTATTTCAAAAACGTACTACTCGACCACATGCCTCAACTTAGGCGGACCTGAAACATCCTCAACCAACAAGAAACTAACTTCTACTAGAACAACATCAAAAATATGAAATCCTAACGCTAGAGAAAAAGCATAAGTAGCCAAGCCATGTGCAAGACCATTAGCTTCTCTGAAGACGTGTTTAAAACGGACTATCCAGTCTCTAGAGATAAAGCCATAGCACAATCATACTAAGAAGGACAAAGGATGCGTCTCCGCAATCCCTGTCTGAAAGAAACCAAAAACCACAGCAGAGTCCACTGCTACCTCCACACGCCTCACTCCTTTCTGCCAAGCAATCAACATACCACAGTAGACACCCCAGAAATCGGCCAATGGTGCAGAGCAACGTCCGATATTCAGACCAAATCCACAGAGCCAAAATGCCATTCTCATCTCTCAACACACCACCAGCTGTAGCAAGCCCCAGATTCCCACGCGAAGCCCCATCTGTATTCTCCTTAAACCATCCTGTTGGCGGCTTCTCCCACTTAATCCACCTCTCTACTCTCGCTCTGGGAGTCATCTCCTCGTATTTTTTCACACTGCACATGTTTATTTCATTCGCCTGCTTTTTAACGAATTGGACTCGGTCACGACAAAGTCGTTTCTCCCCAAAGATGTTTCCACACCGCCACTTCCACGCCCACCACACTGCTACTGCAAAGAGAACTACCCAAGGGACAGACTCTGTTGAAACCTCCGGGCTCGAGAGATTGTCATAAATCCATTCAAACAAGGACTGCTGAAAGAACTTTTCTCTTTTCACCCTCGGTATAATACGAGTCCATATGCCTTGCATAGCTGGACAACCCCTAAGAACATGAATTATCGATTCCACACCCCCTTTACACACTTGAAAAACACCAGAAGTCCCAATATGCCGTCAAAGTCTCTCTTCATTTGTCATAATAACTTGCTGAGAGATCAGCCACAAGAAAACACGTATCCGCTCCGGTACTTTCATCATCCATATACAGTTATAAAACTGTTCCATATTCTGTTTAGGGACATTGTCTCGTGTTAACGGTGCATAAGCTGATGCCACGGAGAACCTCCCATCACGAGTTTCTCCCCAAACCAATCTATCCTTAAGTCATGTTACTGTATCAATGACAATTGATCTAAGTTCCAGCCTCTTCTCCTCATCGACATACTTCCCAATAACATCAAAATTCCAACCTCCATTCACCTGCCACAACTCATTCGCCTTGATGTTTACAAGCGCCTCTGGAAGATGTCCGTTGACATACTGGTTGTTGTTATAACACTACTTTTCACAAGAGTTGTTAAATTTTGTTTTTTTCAGTACTCAGTAGCTTTTCAATATTTCATTTAATATTTATTATATTGTTGCATTTTCTTACACTACAAGAAAACATATTTTTTACGAGGACGTTATTCGATGTTAATTCGTCGTAATACGAGCTTTACGACGAATTAACATCGAACAGTGTTTCGTTGTTAAACGCTCGTCATAACGGAGCATTCGTCGTAAAGTCCTAGTTACATTTACGAGGAAGCTTCTTACTCGTAAAGCAGAAGGAAACATTTCGTCGTAATGTCCTCGTAACTAGCGTTGTAAATGCCA
>OVBX01004308.1:0-10928 GCA_900406325.1 Erucastrum elatum
GCATTTTCGAGTACAGTGTAGAAAAGTCATAAAATAAATCTTTTCGGGAAAATCTGATAAAACACATGCACATCGCATCGAACATACAGATTTGCTCTGTCTTCGAAACACTTAAAAATCTTTAAAAATAAACAAAAGAAAGCTTTTGAATTGTCTTGGGAACAAAAACTCAAGTCTTCGAAGTTCGATCAAGTTTCAGTTTTTATTAATTTATATATTTGAGTTCCCTAACGAATTCGATCACCGGAGATATGGAGACACCGAGGTCCGTCGGCGAGGCCTCGACGACTAACTTCGTGGTTGCACGACCGTCGGCGAAGACTGACGATGCGGTGACGATGAGAGGCTGCGGTTTCGGGTGGGTGGGTGTAGACAGAGAGGAGCTTCGTCGGAGGATAGTGATGCCTGAGTATCTCCGTCTAGCCATGCGAGATTGCATCAAGCGGAAAGACTCCACCGCGGTTCCGGACCATTTGTTACTTCCCGGCGCCGCCACGACGGAGGAGCTAGCTCCTCATGCACCGATGGTTGTGTTTATTAACCCGAAAAGTGGTGGTCGTCATGGACCTGTTCTTAAAGAGAGGCTTCAGCAGTTGATGAGCGACGAACAGGTCACTGTGTTTTTCATTTGTAGATCAGAAATTAAAGCTCGTAGATCACTTTACTTCAACTTTGCGTTTAGATTGATGTTTGTTGAAATGAATCTAGTTCATGGTTCAGGGTCATTACTTCTTTACTTATATGAAGAGGATCTTAAATCTAGATTTGGGTTTGCTTTCAGTTCTACTTAACTGGACTGGGGTTTGGATTGTGAATGGAACCACTCTGATCTAAAGTGGGTGGTACAAGTAGAATCTATGTGGGGTTTGAGCGGTACGTCAGTCTTAGTGTTCTGTCAGGATCAAATCTTTTTTTTTTCTTTCACTGAATCTTGTCAGCGGAAGTTTATGTACTTTTTGGCTTAAAAGATTCTGATTTACGTGTCAAAAAGTTTTTTGGTACTTGAAAAGAAGTTAAAACTTTTCTTGTCATGAAAAGGCAGAGACTCGATTACTTGGCTTGTTGTTTTGCTATTTGAAAAGTAGAATAATTTAGAGAAGTTTTTTTTTGCTTTTGTAAAAAAATTGCTTTGTTAGCTCATGGTGGTTGTGCAACTACAGGTATTTGATCTCACAGAAGTGAAACCCCATGAATTTGTACGGTACGGTTTGGCATGTTTGGAGACGATTGCAGCAAAAGGAGATGAATGCGCAAGAGAATGCAGAGAAAGGATGCGGATCATGGTGAGTGATATGTATTATACTTATTTTGTGACCATCTTCAGCATTAGTTGGAGTTGGATTGGTTAAGTTATTGGCAATAATGATGATGACAGGTGGCAGGTGGTGATGGTACAGTTGGTTGGGTACTTGGTTGTCTGGGTGAGCTTCACAAAGAAGGAAAATCACATATCCCTCCCGTTGGTGTCATTCCTCTCGGTACAGGAAATGACCTCTCTAGGAGTTTTAATTGGGTGAGTGAGTGAGTCTAGTAATGTTTCTCTTAGGTAGTCCTTTTGAGTAACTGTTTCTCACTCTCTCTCTCTCTCTCTCTCTCTCTTCAGGGTGGTGCATTTCCTTTTGCTTGGAGATCTGCTATGAAAAGAACATTACATCGAGCAACTCTAGGCCCCGTTGCTAAATTAGATAGCTGGAGTATTGTAGTGTCCATGCCATCTGGAGAAGTTGTTGATCCTCCTTATTCTTTGAAGCCTTCAGAGGAAACTGCACTTGACCAGGCTTTGGATGCTGATAAGGATGTACCTCCTAAAGCAAAGTCATATGAAGGAGTGTTCTACAACTACTTCAGCATAGGTGACTTACTCTTTTCAGTATCCTTGTACACATTTTATCTTTTCTGAGGTAACAGTTGTATTGTTTTGTTAAGGTATGGATGCTCAAGTTGCATATGGATTCCACCATCTTCGCAATGAAAAACCATATCTAGCTCAAGGTCCCGTTACAAACAAGGTTGTTATATTTCTGTTGAACCTTGAATCTTTTCCATGTTGCACTGGTTAGCTTGTTTTGTAATGAGATTATGAATCGCATTGCAGATTATTTATTCAAGTTACAGTTGCACTCAAGGTTGGTTTTGCACACCTTGTGTCAGCAACCCGGGTTTAAGGTTAGTATTTCCAGTGAAGAGCTTTTCATGAGTTCTACTTATCTCCTAGCTTTTTTTGTGTTGACATGTTGTGGTAAGATGAATTTTGTAGGGGACTAAGAAACATAATGAAAATCCACATCAAAAAGGCAAATTGCTCAGAATGGGAGGAGATCCTGATTCCTAAAAGGTACAAAAGTTAAATTATTACATACATTGGTTAAAAACATTATCATTCACTTTTACAATCTGTGTTTTTGGTTTTGTATGTAGCGTGAGATCTATTGTGGTTTTGAATCTTGATAACTATGGAAGTGGAAGACATCCATGGGGTAATTTGAAACCAAACTATCTAGAGAAGGTAATGTTTTCTCAATTCCGTACTCTAATGTTTTGTTTCTTTGCTTGCTCTTTAACTGACAGTTTTTTTGGTTAACAGAGAGGATTTGTGGAGGCCCATTGTGATGATGGACTGATAGAGATATTTGGTTTGAAGCAAGGTTGGCACGCGTCATTTGTAATGGCTCAACTCATCACGGCTAAGCACATTGCTCAGGTACAGAAAACACTTTGCACTCGGTCATGTCCCGGTTTAGCCTCGGTTTCATCTTGACCGGTTTTATCAATATTTTCAGGCGGCTGCGATTAGGTTTGAACTAAGAGGAGGGGACTGGAAAGATGCGTTTCTGCAAATGGATGGTGAGCCATGGAAGCAACCGATGAAAACTGATTATTCTACTTTTGTGGAGATCAAAAAAGTTCCTTTTCAGTCGCTGATGATCAATGGTGAATGATCTGAGCATTTTACAGAGGTTTGATGAGATAATAATGTGATAAAGAAAAAAGAGGAGCCTGATTCTATTTGTATTTTTTATTAGTTAGTCAAAATAGCCATCTCTGTTCAGCGTCTGCTGTTGTTGTGCCTATGAAGAATGTATTTGTAGAAGGGATTGTAATTTATTATGAAGTTTCAGTATCTATTAAAAAACAGTCAAGATTCAAGCAATCATTTGAAGGTGGCCGTGCCTTGAAATCCTGTAAACTTGTCATGTATAATATGCCTATTCATGTCTTTTCGTCACTGTGATGTAATCGATCTAGTGCAACATTGAGAATGAAAGGACCCTGTGATCTAACTATTCTGCGGAAACAAATTCTTAGTTGTCAAAAAAATAATTTATCAAAAAAAATTCTTAGTTGTTAAAAAAATAAATGTATAAATTAGGATCCAAAACTTTATAATTTTAAATATATTTCTAAATTTTGACTTTATAATTTGAAAAGACGTTAAATACATAAACAGAGCTACTAACTTTTAACACTACATCATTTTTTTATTCGTTCTGATAAAAGACAGTTTAGAAATAATTTGGGACAGCTAGATTAATATAGTTTATTGTCCAAAATTTAAGATATGTATATTATTAGTCTTATTAACCAAAATGGCCCTCACAGAAAACATACATAAGAACACGTCGGAAAACAATCGCTGTGTGGTTTTCTGACCGCTCGATAAAACTTCAACCAATAAATATAACGTTGTATACAAAAAGAAAGAATAAAATGAACGCAGTACAACTTCTTTTGGTATGAGTTTTTTTTTTGGTGAGATATACAAATGGATCATACTCAATAAGGCCTCACCCCGAGAAAATTCCCCGGTGGAAAGTAATTGCAAGCGAATAACACACCGCGTCCGCCATTGCAAATCACGTGAGCGCAGCCAATCCTCTGCGTATTCTTCCACACAATCTGCGTGTAATGGCCACACATCTCGGCTCTACACGAGTTAGAGTAATAGTTATAACTTCTTGCTTCCGATAACCATCCATTAGCGGCTTGAACCGGGCTCCATCTTTTGCCTGAGCCCCAGAATAGATTCTCACCGTATGGTCCGTTCGAATGAATCAAGGCGCAGTCACGACGTCTCTGGTTGGCCCACCATTGCGCGTAACGGGCTAGTTTGGGATCCCACTTCAGCGGTTTGAGCCTCAAACGAGCTCTTGCTGCGTTTTGTGGACCCATGTATTGTTGTTGGTAGTTTGCAGCGTCAACGCAATGAAAACATGCTACGAGTAGTAGTATTAGAGCCGCGACTGCAACCGAAACACCGTTTATGTGTTTAGGAGGAGCCATTGCAGGTGAAGCTTTTACAAATGGTGTTTGCTTTGGTTTTATATAAGCTTCAAATGGCTAAGGAAAATTTTGTTTTAATGTTTTTATATCGTAATAGAGGGTTTTAGTGATGAAATTTCAACTCTACGGTTAGTGGTGTACATGTTCGATTATGATAGTCAGTCACATTAGAATTTTTTTTGAATTCTTAGATTTTGTATATAACTAAGCATGTATTATAATAGTTAATCTATGATTAACGTATACTTTATGCATAGTAGGTTATTAAATATTAATATTGTAGACTACCCCAAAAAAGTCTTGGGAGGCGAGATGATTTAATGTGAAGAACTATTCGTTAATGTATAATATTATTTCGATAAACGATAATTGTTTTTTAACCAAGTCAGCCGGCAATGTTTAGAAATAAAGCTAAGTTTAATTTATTATTACCATTTGACATTTTATATAACTGATAGTATAAGTTTCAGAGTAGTTCTCATCAGACCTGGTTGGAGTTATGTTGGATCCAAAATGCAAATGAGATAAAACGCCTGAAAAGCTCACATAGTGCAACAAAAGTAGAATCTAATGCACTAAATGTTCAACTGTGAACATTATATTCTATGCTGATTGTCAACAAGTAGAATTAATTCAAAGCAAGTTTTATTATTGTATAAGTAACGAAAAGAAAGATAAATGGTGCAGAGTACTATACAGGGTCTGATGATGAATAAACCACCTGAAATTCCATCACAATTGACGCATAAATTAGATAAGCGTATACTCGTCCAGCTGCGTTCAAAGCTTTCATAGCATCATGGAGACTACGATAGTTCTGAGCAGCAACCGCTCCAAGAATATTGCTGCTCCCAAAAGATCAGTCTCCTTCTTGGGGAAGAATAATCGGACAATCTGCCAGTTTCACCAGCCAATAGACCTATCCAATGAGATTACTACGTGATTATGCATCGTTATGCTATTGATATTAAAAATATTTCTGTTCAGGGCTCAGTTGGTCGTTCTATCTGGCTCTGTGTACGTTATCAAAATTGAGGTGGAATGATTAAATTTAGTTTTCAGTTCACTAAACAAATGCCCAAGAAAATACTAATGGAGTTGCATGTAGTTTTTTTCAGTTTTTGTTTATTTTCCTTGCATTCATAAAAATTTGGAAAGAAGCGTTCAAATAGAAGGATATATTTTTTTAAAAATCATTGAAGTTAGGAAATACTAAGTTCTAGGTATTATCTCTTTAAATCTCATTTACAAAAATCTTTTTCCAGATTATGACTAAATTAATATTAAGTAAATATAATAAATCTGCAATTGTTTTGCTCAGAAAGAAAAAAATTCAATTATTACTTCTATTATTGTTTAGAAGTAAGTAGAAATAAAATCTACAAAATATCCACTATATTATTTTCTCTTTTTTTTTAAAAAAATGTTCTGAGATCTAGTTGTTTTGTTTAAAATATGTAGAAGTAAGTTGAAATAAAATCTGTAAATTTTCCAACTTTCAGATTCCACTCTATTAATTTCTCTTCTGTTTAATGTTTTGAAATTTACATGTACTGATTGTTAGGAAAAAGTTTTCATAATTTGATTTTATTGGGTCCATATAAAAGCTAATTGTACTCTTTCAAGACTTTGAAGTTTAACACTATTTTCAGGGTTTCTCCCATCGACGAGTAATTATCGCTGAATATGATCTGCGAAGATGAACCACCGCAGGAAAATAAGAACACCAACTCTCCATCGCCGCTCAATCTACAACCTCATTTGTTTTCTTCACTCCCGGATGAAATCGTTGAGAATATTCTTGCTCGTATCTCGCGGTGGAATTACCCTAAACTGTCTCTCGTCTGCAAGCGATTCCTCTCTCTCCTCTCTTCTCCTGAACTCTACACGATCTCTCATCGGAACCACAGAACCATGCCTCTATTTCTGCACGGAAGGTTTCAAAGACCTTGGTGTTAAATGGTTCACTCTTTGGACGAAACATGATCACGTTGAAACATTAACCGATGACGCTGATCTTCCAATATTTAACGAATATTCGCGGCTTTCAGTTCCTGAATCTTCTTCCCTCGTACCATTTATGCATCGCACTTGCAGTGTAGTGGTTGGTTTCGAAATCTACTTATTCGGTGTGCCCTGTTTGACCTTATCTAACCAGCATTCTTCATCTGTTCGTATTCTTGATTGTCGGAGTCACACGTGGCGTGATGGCCCTAGCATGTTGGTGGCTCGAAGGTGTCCCTATGCTGTTTTCCTCGATGAGAAAATATATGTATTTGACGGTTGCGGGGAAGATGATACTTGGATGGAAGTATTGGACATGAAGACTAAGACTTGGAGCCCCTTGCTCAGACATAGAGATGCTGTGCTAGAAGGGGAGTGGATAAATACCGTTGTGCTTGAAGGAAAGATTTACGTAATTACTAAATTAAACTACTGTTCTTATGACCCAAAAGAAGGTACGTGGTGATGTAGCGGAAGCTTTGTAAGATAGGACTAGAGATCCGTTGATTCTGAGAATATCCGGAAAACTAGGATAACACAATGAATCCTATTGATTCTGAGAATACCTAGGATCAAAGTCTTCTTAAATTCGTTGAGATCACCTATGATCTACCGAAAACAAGGAACAAAAGAGAAAACTCTTAACTTTTATTAATCAAATCATAAACTGAATACAAATTAAAACCTTGATGGTTATATATAATAAAATTGTAAAACCCTAAAACCCTAAAATAATAATGATAACTATCAAAATAATTAATAAAATAAATAATAAATATTTAGAAATATCCCAAATATTTATCTACATCATTCTCTCCGGGTTGGAGAAAATTTGTCCTTGAATCTTGATCGTACTCTTTGAATCCATCATGTTTTCCATGAAAAATTCTTCCTCGAATCTTCAATAGCATGTTTTGCACGAGTTTTGCACGGAATTGTTTGTAACTTGAATCTTCATAAATTCGGCTTTGCACAAAGTTCGCACGCCTCAGATTATCAAGAATCTGTACCAAATCTTCATCCATAATAATTCGCCCTATTTTTGCACGGAACTCGTCCTGTACAGATTTTGCACAGATCTCATCTCGCCCGAAATTTGCACGGCCCATATTCTCAAAAGAATCTTCTTTAAAGATGAAGTCAATATGATGAACATCGTCTTCATACACATCATAAATCGGATCACCAATAATTTCTCTGTAAACAATTTGTTCACTTTCCATGAACAAATTCTCCATGATTTCAGAATCGAGTTTTGATTAAGAAACCAAAACCTGGCTCTGATACCAAACTGATGTAGCGGAAGCTTTGTAGGATAGGACTAGAGATCCGTTGATTCTGAGAATATCCGGAAAAGATAACACAATGAATCTTATTGATTCTGAGAATACCTAGGATCAAAGTCTTCTTAAATTCGTTGAGATCACCTATGATCTACCGAAAACAAGGAACAAAAGAGAAAACTTTTAACTTTTATTAATCAAATCATAAACTGAATATAAATTAAAACCTTGATGGTTATATATAATAAAATTATAAAACCCTAAAACCCTAAAATAATAATGATAACTATCAAAATAATTAATAAAATAAATAATAAATATTTGGAAATATCCCAAATATTTATCTACATCACGTGGGAAGTCATGAAAATCCACAATTATAACTTGGGATATCTAGGCAAATGGGCTGTGGCCGTGATAGAGGGCGTAATGTATAGTTATTCATACTTCTCCAGTAATCTAGTCTGGTATGATTCCAAATGTAAAAAATGGATAGACGTCAAGGTCTCGAATGTTGAACTATTGTGTGACTGGCGTTTGATTAAAATACTCAACCACGGTGGGAAACTGTTAGTTATGTGGCTCTACAGGTCTGAGGATGACGATGGGATACCGGAATGGAAACTTAGGTGCGCGAAAATCGTCTTAGAGAAGCGCCACGGAAATGAGGTTTGGGGTGAGATAGACTGGCCTTGTACTGAGCTTAAGCTCACCGAGTTGTCTGGGTGCTTTAACTCTCTAGTCATTTCGATTTGATGTCACCGAGTTGTCTGGGTGCTTTAACTCTCTAGTCATTTCGATTTGATGATTCGTGAAAGATGGTGTGTCTGAACAAGTTGATCTTACTAGTCGTTGTGTTCTTTTGAAATAAGCATGCTGTTTTTATGGTCTCTCATGAGAATATTTTGCGACCTATTTTATATTATACTAGAGCTGGACCCGTCCGACCGAACGAGTATTTATTTTCATTTTTTATATAAATAAATATTATTTAAATGTTTATCAGTTTATATTTTTAAATATTTACATATTTCTAAATTTTTATAAACACAACAGTCGAATAGTTTATGTGCTGTAAAATAGTATCATGTGCTTGTTATTAAACATTTGAAAAATTAATATTGACCTATTGATAGTTTGAATAATATTTCTTGTAACATGAAATTATTTGCCAAATGTAAAAATAATTTAAATATTTTGATCAAATATGAATAATATGATAAGATTTAGATACATTAGGAAATATATATTTGGTTATAACATTAAACATTGATTTACAAACAATTCAAATATATTTAAATTTCAGTATTAATTTTTTTTTCGAAAATAATTAACATCAACCAAAATAGTTAAACATATACTTTAAAAATTCTTGAAAAATATATAATCTTAGGTGAGATTTAATTATATTAAAATAATATTGAGTTACAAATATTTCATCTTGTTCTATAAGTAGTTTAAAATATTTATAATCTTAGCATATATAGATTTTAATCAATGGTAAGTTAAACATATATTTTAGGAATATTCAAAATATTGTTTAATGTCGAATTTAAACTTGAATTTCGTTCAAAATAATTAATCGTAACATTATCTAATTTTAATATTGTTAAAATAAATTTTAAATATAATTATTTCTAAAAATCAGCTAATTTATTTTAGAAAATGTATTAAATACAAAATTAAGTTAAATTGATTTAGGAAACTGTTTAATAATTAGAAAAAGACAATAATTTTTTTAATATATGTTCATTTAATGGTTTATTTAATTACTCCAATGACATTTTATTGTAAATAAAACTGAAAATTAAGGAGTAATTTATATATGTACTTCTATTTTAATAATAGAGATGCATCAATATTGTCGCAATATTAAGTTGTAATAAAAACATTTTCTTATCAGCATTTAGAAAGGAGGAGTATAGTTTTTTAGAGAATCCCCAACTTCGCTCTGTAAATTATTCTAAAATGAAATGAGGTTGAAAATGCCTTTATATACTAAGTTAGGTTCAAGTCGTGGAATTTGAAAGTTGAAACCATTTGAATCATCTTGAACCTTGGACCTCTCAGCTGAAAATTTGATTGATAGAGACTTTCTCGATGAGCATGTCCAATTCGGAGATAGCTCTGGAAATCACTTTCTTTTTTATCTACAGACTACAATTCGAGTAATAACCTTTCGCATTAGTCGTGTGATGCAACGAGATGGTTTATAAGCAATAGTATGCTTCAACGACGAACATATTTCAAACTGACTACATGAAACTTCCAGTAAAGAAAAACTCCAATCCTAAAATTTTCAAGAAATGCGCTCTCTTTTAACACAGTTAACAATTTCCTTACTGTTGTAACGGCAATAGACCCGAGTTTAAGGATACTTCAATGTGTATGACTTACTGTTACGTTTTAGGTGGGCTACGTTCGATATTAATAAAACACAGGCGACTTTTCTATAGGCGGTGCTCAAGACTCGAAGCCGCGTTGACATATTCGAACATTGGAACCAGACAATTTGAAACAATAATGAAATAATGAAATTAATATTTTAATTGGATTGGTTTTGTAACAGCTAACAACGGATCAAATCATTTATGTAATACATTAGTGCATTATTAGAAAGCTGATTCGGCGCGACAAAAGCACATGCACCATTAATAATCAACTCCATGAAACTTCCATCTCTGTATCTCTTTCGTTTCAATCGAAGCAGCTATATAAACCAATGTCACATACCTCAGTTTACATCAACAATATACATCAGACATCTACAAATTAAAATGAAGTTTTCTTACGGTACAGGGTTCGCTTTCTTGGCTCTCTTCCTCTTTGCGCTACAATCTGTGTGCGTCTATGCGGGCAGCTTCCACAAAGACGTTCAGATACATTGGGGTGATGGCCGTGGAAAGATTCACGACAATGAAGGAAAACTTCTTTCTCTTTCGCTTGACAAATCCTCCGGATCCGGTTTTCAATCCAATCAAGAGTTTCTTTATGGCAAAGCTGAGGTTCAAATGAAACTTGTGCCTGGCAACTCTGCTGGAACTGTCACAACTTTCTATGTAAGTAACACATTATTTCTAATCATTTTTTTTGTTTAACACTTGATTACATAGTTATTGAGTTTGTTGGTTTTTTATGATGACTTTGTTTAGCTTAAAGCGCCTGGAACAATGTGGGATGAGATCGATTTCGAGTTCTTGGGAAACATAAGTGGTCATCCTTATACTCTTCATACTAATGTTTACACAAAAGGCACAGGAGACAAAGAACAACAGTTTCATTTATGGTTCGACCCAACCGTTGGCTTTCACACTTACTGCATCACATGGAATCCCCAAAGGATTATGTAAGCCCCTCCTT